>JAOXJP010180728.1:0-12466 GCA_025762735.1 Platanus orientalis
CACTTGGGGTCGTAGGAAAGTCTAGATCTCGTGTTTACATGGAATTAACATGCCCACACACCAATTTCTAGCCAACAACAGCAAGTTTAAAATATATATATATATTTGGCTTATCATGTAAAAAAAATCCACTGAGAACATAAAATTTTTGGAGAATAACTAGAGGAGGCCTGCTTTTTTTTTTTTTTTTTTTCCCTTCTTAACTTTGAAAATAATTCCTGAAATATCTATTTACCACTGGAAAATCTGAAATAGGAGTACTTTGACATCCTTAAACACAAGTAGGTAGATATATATGGATGCATGAGAGGTATGTAGAACATAATGGGTGCAACTTACAAAATCTACAAGGCTAAGAATCATTATAATCAGATGATTTTAACCATTCAATTTAACTTTGTTACTTTGGATAGCAGAAAATTCCTTTACATATTTCAAATAAAATCCACAGTTTAGATGAGCAAAAAATTCCACTCATGTCAGCTTTTGGTCTTGGAAATCTTCTAGATAGGGCTTATTTAGTGGTGGGACCTCCATTCCAGTCATGATTGATGATCTGCGTTTGAGTGGTCAAACACAAGATGCACCTTTCAAATATTTTTCTTATTGTTGTAGTGTGAAAATGCTATGGGAACTGCCTTACCCCATGTACTGTGTTAGCCAGCCCTTGCATCTGGATCAAGGGCAACTCTAAAACAAACCCTTTTAGAGGTTTTCCTTGATTCTAGATAGAAGTGCAATCCAGCTTGGTAGATGGGAAGTGGTGCCTTTGCTTTGTTTAAAATTATACACACATGGGATAGTCCTAAATACCTGGTACAATATTCCTTCTAATGGTACTTGTCTCTACCACTCAAGCAGATCATTATCTTATCATCCCAATGGGTGCGTGTTGTTTTGATGAGATGTGCAATAAGAGAGCTGGAATTTAAATAATCCAACAAATTAATAAGCATGTATTTTGATCCTCGGAGTTGAAATTTCCATAAGTTCAGGATGGTTAATTAAGAAACTAATAATAAATTTTACTTTGTTTAGTGATTAGAGTACAAACGTAACGTAATTCCTACATGTTTTTAGAGTTTAAACTCTACAAGGTGAAGGCATAAACTTCTTTTGTTCAATGGAATTAAAGTTTGATTGGGAAAATAGAGCAGGTAACTCTTATGATGAGAACACAGTCCACCTAATCCCATCTAGATCAGGTGATTCCTGTTCTGATTTGGACTTATAAGGATCCAGCCGTAGCCTCAAGGTATTTTTGTGACAAAACTTCTATCTTTTTAATAAAAAGTGGAGTAAATAGTTTATATAACAAATATATGATATAATGCAATATATTAGGTTTGTAACCCAAAACCCATTTAAGAGACAACTTCACCAAAAAGCAGTTCCAGAATATAAACATGACTATAATTTTCCATTATTTATTTGAAAGAACAAAAAGATTTTCACAATTATAAAAATTAAACCCTAAAGATAAATGCATAGACAAGATGGTTAATAATCATCGAATAATTTGATTTTTGGTGTGTGCAATCTTTTAGGTGGGATCCATCTAGTCATACGTCGTAATCCTCTAAACATGAGACACATGCTGAGTTACTGAGAGCCTAGACCCATGAACAGTCTTGTAACCCCACTATCCTCAAAGAAATGTATAGGATGAATACCCACCCGGCCACCATTCTTACCCACTCTTTTTTCTTTTAAGGCCTTGGTACCAGCAAACTTTTTTGTTTGATGACGATGGTTACTTGGGAGCATCCTATGTTAATCCAGAGTTATCATCTTCAAGAACCACACATTGGGGTTACTTCACACCCATAATTGCAATATCATAATCATTACATCCATCCAAACAACTTTTTGACTGCAGATTTGCAAGGACGGGTGTTTTGGTCTTTTAAATCGTGGTGAACGCTCGCAAAAGTTCATCAAAATTAGTGATTTACAGATCTCTAAGACTCTTAAGGTATTTTTTTTTTTTAAGATCTTAAAGAGACTAAGTTGCAATGATTTTATATTGCTGGGGTTGTTTTGGAAGTGTGGTGTGTGTTGTCTGAGACGTAGTGTTCCTCTTCTGTGTTCCACTCTTAACTCTCCTACTAACGTCGTACCTTTCTCTGGGCTTCTGTAAGTTCTTCAGGTTTTTAATCTTCATTGATTCTGCATCTTGGTGGGTTTCAGAGATCGAAGCTTCCTGCAAGTGGGTTTTCGAAATCTAGCAGTTCAAGCTCGGAAGTCAAGATCGAAATGCTTGAATTCATGGCGATCTCTAGGACTCTTAGATGTAGTGTGTGATTTTGCCTTGGGGTTGTTTGGAAGTCTGGTATGTGTTGTCTGAGATATAGTGCTTCGTTTCTGTGTTCCACTCTCAGAACTCCTCCACTACGATCCTACCTTTCTCTGTACTTCTGTAAATTCTAAGGTTTTTAATCTTCATTGATTCTGCATTTTGGTGGGTTTCAGAGATTGACTGTTACTGCAAGTGGGTTTTCGATTTCTAGCATTACAACCTCTGAAATCAAGATCGAAATGCTCGAATTCATGACAGTCAAGATGAGAATGTGGATGTTTTTCAATTGATCTTGCTCCAAACTTGCTTGTTTTCTCTATGCGTAATGGAAGGTATGAGAAGAAGCAGAACAACGGGACTGAGTGGAGGAAAAAAACAGAAGCTGCGTCGTCGAATCTTGTTTATCTGGCCTGTACCGACGAATCGCCCACCTGGTTTTGGATTCTCGTTTCAGCTTCTTCGTCTGAGCTAACCAAGAAAGATGGGCTCGTTTTCTTGGAACTCTGGCGTTGTTTATGGGACTAATTTTCCGACATTGTTCGATGGGTTCTCACAGAATGCTGGGTTTCGGACGATGGTGGGTCGAGGTGGGTCTTCTGCGTTGGTTTTGGATAGTGAGAGGGGAGAGCTTGTGAAGGCTCCAGCGAGTTTGGGGGAGAAGGTGAAATCTGAGGCAAAGGCCATGGCAGCTTTGAAGAGCCATAGCGAGGCAGAGAGAAGGCGGAGAGAGAGGATTAATGCTCATCTCGCTACTCTCAGGAAGCTTGTGCCCTGCACAGACAAGGTTAAGATTCCTTGATTTCTTTTGGGTTTTCATTTTTCCTCTCTTCAGAAGTTGGGTTGGAATTTTTATTGATTTTTCTTTCATGGTTGAAACTTAGTAGATAGTGAAGCATTTTAAGAATCAAAATCACTTTAGGGAACCCAAAATTTCATTTTTGTTTCTAGATGAATTAAATCTATGCTTGTAGTTATGAATTTTATTCAATTGGATCAAACAGATTCCATATTTAAGATGCCCACCAAAGTTCACAATGGAAACAAAGCTTGCTATACTTTTTGCTTTTCCTTTTTGTTTGTCTGTGCTTTTATGTGTTAGTGTGGGAATTAAGCATGACTTGCTTAGAGTGATTGACTGGTGCTGTAACATGTCACGTATGGCAGAGTTTGCATTAGCTTTGGGTCTCTGATTGATCCTACTCTCTGAGTCTTGCCTGAATGATTGGAGAGTTTCTGGGATCTGAGAAAGCCTGGCCAACATAGAGTTTGAACTTTGAATCCAACAAAAAGTTGGGAGATTTACCTTTTTTTTTTTTTGCAAGACCAAGGAGAGCATAGTTGTTTCTCATTTCAGATTAAAATAAAACAACATAAGAGGGTAATTTTTTATTGATACTGCTGTAAAACATCTTCTAGAACGAATTCCTGATCTGTACTTGTTCGCTGCTGAGAAAAAATTTAACAGATATTTTAATATGAAGTTCTGCAGGTTCCTGTTTTGTCATAAATTAAAGTTTAGAAGCAATCAGATAAAGTAGTGGTTTCAACCCCCCCCCCCCTCCCCCTTCTTGTTTCTTAATGAAATAAAAAATAAGTGCCTTTAATGCTTATATTTAAGTGGTAGAAATTATTAATGAGGCATTTGCCACTTTACTGCCTTATCCTTTTGTACTATGAGCTTTGAATACACATACACATGCATTATTCAGTTGGTCTTTATTAGTGAATTCCTGGTTGGGGATATCTCCAATTTTAATTTTAATTTTCTTTTCTGTTGAAGTATGACTTTGAGTGCATAATGCTGCAAAGTGATAGATAGAGGTTCTCAAATACATCGTTATTAATTGAGGAGAAATGAAATTTAACAGCTTCCATAAATTTTTTTCCACGAGAAATTAAAATTAACGGCTTCCATAATTTTTTTTCCACTTTACATTCAAATGTTATTTTAAAAATTTTATTTGATTATCAAGAATACTTTCCCTTTTTAGAAGGTAGTTCCTAGAAAATTTCTAAGGTTTAACATTTAAGGAAATGGTATTTGGAGGGAAGATATGGTCATCTATGTTTCCTCCCATGTTTGTCATGTTATTTTCCCCATTGTAATGAGAGAGAGAGAGAGAGAGATTCTTTGGCTAACTTTCCCCCCTCTTAATAATGTTTCTTAATCTTCATTTTCAGCTGGTATTCTTATGAGAAAGATTTCTGTTCTGAACTATTTAGTAATATCTTATCTTCAAATATGAATGGAGAAAATTTGTGGTAATGATTGCCTATTTGGTGTTCTTCATGGCGATTAAATTGCGTTGAGAATCAGTTATTCATTAGACTCATTGCCAATGTAATTAAGATTTAGCTATGCTGGTACAGTGAATTATTTGTGTTGGCTGAATTCACTGAACTTGCAATATTTTGTACAGATGGACAAAGCTTCATTGCTTGCAGAAGTGATCAGTAATGTGAAGGAGCTGAAAAGAAATGCAACAGAAGCTAGTAAAGGTTTTGTTATCCCAATGGACATTGATGAGGTAAGGGTTGAACCTCACGAGGATGAATCAGATGGAGGGCCTTTCTTTATCAGGGCATCTCTATGTTGTGATTATCGACCCGAGCTTCTGTCTGATCTGAGACAGGCACTTGAGGCTCTTCATCTGAAGACAGTGAAGGCGGAGATCTCAACCTTGGAAGGTAGGGTGAAGAATGTCTTTGTAATGACTAGCTGCAAAGAAGGGAATGCTGACAATGCCGAGGTACGCCACCTCCTTGTGAGTTCCATTCAGCAGACCCTGAGGTCTGTCCTCGACAAGGCTTCTGCCTCATCAGAATTTTCACCTGGAATAACACCTGTGAACAAGAGGCGAAGGGTTTCACTTTTTTATTCTTCGAGCTCATCTTCATGAGAGCAGAGCTCCTGGTTGGGAATAATGATAGTGTGCATTTTATTTATGGTATTTTCATGTTTATATGTATTTGGCATGTATGGGAGTACTAGAGGCTTTGATACCATGTGTGTTCTCTGTTTATGAACTCATATAATGTAAAAAGGGGCTAGATACCTGCTTCTTGAATACTGAATATAGTGTACTTGCTTTTGGGTAATAACACATGCATAGCTGTGAATTCTGAGAAGGGAAAAAAAATTAAGGAAGAGTTTTGTTTCTTAAGTGATGAAATCTAGCATTGACATAGATGATGGTGGCCACATTCAGGCTGAAGGGAAGTGGTGTTGAAACAAGATTGAGACAATCATCACCATGCTGCCCTATTGGTTTGCCAAATGGATAATGACAGACCCTTGCAGTTTCCTACTGGCCCCAGTGTTGAAGAAAAAAGCATGGTTGGTACATTGTCTGCCTGATGTGATAAGAAGAAACCTGTGGTCCAGTGAAAAAGGGTACTAAACAAGAATTAACCCAGCACATCTACTCAACATTTCACAAAACGTTGCAAAAGTAAAAAAAGCCATGTGTGATAAAGAAAAAGAAACTCTATAGTGATCAATCACGAAAAGGCTGTTACATCAGTGAACACCAATCGTGTTCTTAATTATTGCAGCTGTAATAGGTTTGGTGTTGTTTCACTCTCAATTCTCATTTTTAAGGGAAAATGTCATTTTGGGGGTTGGGGGGGATCGATGTTGAACCGAAAAAGCCAGCAGTTCTTGGTTCAGAATTTTGAATGTTTGGTTCAACAATTCAGAACCATGACATAATTGGGATCCCTTAAATAAACTAGAATTTGTTTATCTGTATGATATTTAATATCATTATTTTTTTTAAATTGTCAATATCTTTATATAAATTTTATTATAAAGATGTTATTGCTTAATATGTTATAATTATTTATATTAGTGTAGTATGTAAAATGTGACTGATACAAAAGGTCCAACCATCCGGTTCAAACTATCCATGATTTTCTTTTTCTTTTGGGTAAGGAGCGTTAGCTCATTTCATTCAACTTAAAATTTCCTCAAGTCAGTGATACAATGGGTAGGTAAGCAAATCAATTTTGGCAAAGAAGATCACCTAGGTAGAAAGATATTCCCTTTAGGTGTATATGGCACAGGATTTAAATATGCCTTCTTGGTTATGGACGCTTTTGTTATGGATAAATTATAATCTCAAACTACGTTGGCCGATCCTCGAAAACTCTCATAAGACAAGAAGTAGTACTCTGTGATACTAATACTGCTTTTTATCCTTCAAATATGTATTACATTTGTCCATTAAATGTCGAATATGCAGTCCCCAGTCCCCTCAAACTTATTAAAACCTAATCCCTTAAATTTGTTTGTAAGAGCAATGTTTAATTTACTTAATAGAAATGAATGAATGAATGAAGCCAATTCAGGCTTGTCATCTTCTTTTTAATTTGCTCAGTTCAGAAATGTTAAAAGATTTAGGGGTGGCAACTTTGTGTTTCAAAGTAGCTTCTCCAACACAGATGACATAATTAGAGGAAACTTGAAAGATATGTTCTTTATCTTATTGGGCACTTTAATAAATGGCATCCCTTAAAAATAGAAGATTAAAAAAGCAAAAATTACTAAATAGTTTAAAGGGTTCTTAAAAGTCTTAATACCGTATAACAAAATTTTCAAAATTTAAATGTAAAATAAATTTTAAAATCATATTAATAAATAAAATATCTAAAAGTTAATTGTTGAAAAAATTCAATAGAAAAAATACTGAATATTTTAAAATATTAATCAAAATCTAAATGCCAGAGATCGAATTTGCAGAAATTTTTATAATTGTAATATTTAACAAACCTTATTAATAAACAATGTCCCTAAAAATTTTGTTGAAAAATAATAAAGAAAATACATAAATACAATTATAAAAATTATGACTATAATCATAGTGAATAAGTATTGATTGCATGAGTGCAAACACAATATAATAATATGTTAAAACATTAAAACATATTGTGTAACGAATGCAACAAAGGACACTAATGCTGAGAAAACAACACTGGAGATAAACTGATAAGATCAATCAAAATTCAATATAAGACATTGAATTGTACTTCTACCTATACCCGAAATAAAGAAGTAAAATGAAATGCACGAGAAAGAAAAATTACATATTCCAACTTTTGTTGATCATCTCAATGATTTTAAGGGGCTACAGAGTTACTATGCAATTGGATTTTACATCAGCGTAAAATCTAAGAGATTTTCTTGAAATAGCAATCAAGCGCAATGGCCGCTCGTTTTGTCACCTTCCTCCCTCAGGATTGTCTCCAGATTTTTAAAGTTCAGTTAAAGTTTAAAAGATTTTGGTGGTTAACAAGTATCCAAAAAAACTCAACAAACTGAGCTGCACATTTTCAATTTTGTTTATTATTTTACCATTTGTCAGCCATTGAAGTCTTGAACAATATCTGAACTTTAAGATTCTGGAGAGAATCCTGGAGGCACCTTCATAGTTCGAAGTAGGCATAGAGAAGGTTCCCAGTCTCACAATTGTCGGGTTTGATGTGAAGGATGTAGAGGACTAGAGGGCATCACTCTTGTTGAGGATATTTTCTATGGCTCATTCCCATACATGTTTGCTATGTTGACATATAACAAGTATATTAACTCGTCCCTCTCCTACCACCTTAGGGTTTTAGGAGGGATGGTTAATTGTTTTATTTAAGATGGTATCAGAGACACGTTTTTTCAGGTCTCGTTCTTAGTATCCCCATGTTCATTGTCTAGGAGTGTCCATCGTGAGGGGGATTGTTGAAGTATAGTAAGTGTATTAATTCATCCCTCTAGTATCACCTTAGGGTTTCAAGAGAGATGGTTAACTGCTTTATTTAAGAGGTTGTTCTTTGGGACGGCCATCACACCCCTATTGCATTCCCTCTTGTTTGATTAGAACAACACTGACAACAATACTTTTGGAGAGAAACATGCATGGGAGGGTAGAGAGAATTTACGGAGGTGGATAGAGAAGGAGCTAAGCAAAGAAAGAATCTTGAGGGTTATTAGGAAGATTTTTGAGGATTAAGATGGAGCATTAAAGGTGGGATGGGCGAGACAATACATAGAGATTGTGGGAAAAACACGTGGAGTCTAATGAAAAAAGGAAAAAAAAAATTGAAAGAAAAATGAAGTAGGCTCACCCCCTTTGCTTTAGTATAATAGTAGATGGGCTGGGAAGCCCACCAGAGATTCCATCACTACTCCCAATCTCTCTGTTGATCTCAATGGATCTCTTATGGGTCGCTTTAATAAAAATCTTAGTGGCCATGCTTCATACTGTTTGTGTTATTAGGAGTCTATAAATCTGGAGAAACTCTTTAATAATTAAATTCCAACATTAGAGCAATATATATTGAATTTCTTAATGGAGAATTTTAGATTTGGCAAAGTTTTACTTGTTTTTTACTTTGCATTCCCAAGTTGTGCTCCTAGAGACTCTTGAAGACGGACATGTGTTTCCTCCTGGAAAAATTTTCAAGTCTCGACTTAGATTAACATAAAAAAAGTGGGTTCGGTTCTACCTCAATCAAGAGGACTTTGGCAAACTTGATGATCACATGTAGATAGTAAGCAGAGAACATAGAAGAAAATAATTGCAAACAAACAATCGAAGATCAAGAATTCACTTGTTAATCAGTGTAACACTGGATCATGAACAAGGAATGCTTGATCGAAATACAATATGAAATACAAGAACCAAGATTACAGTTCAGCTACTCCCAATGCTAAGTTAAGCCTACTCTTAAGATAAAGTAAAATTTACAGTTGATTGTATTTGGATCCCTTGTAATGCCTTCTAAAACATTATTTATACTGCAATCAGCACATATAATAGACACCAGTTGCTTCTCATGGAATTTCACAACCTTGTTTTACAAATTCGAGATATGCATTTAAAATGAATGTCCAAGTGGTGCATGTATCATGATCCATATGAAAATTTATTAGATATTCTATTCCTTCTTTATCCAAGAATAGATCTCTTGCTTAGTCCAATAATTTGTTCTTGAAAGGTTTTACAGTAAATTAGGTAGGCCATTACTATAATTCCTTATCCATAATTCTGCTATTATAGTGGAATAGTTTCATTAGAATATAGAAGGAATTAGTTTGATGGATAGAAATGTACATTGTGGGTAAGATTTTTAATACTTTATTTATATACCATGTAACAAACATTATCGATCGAATTAACATTGGCAAGCATTCTAGGTCATTCATTAAATGATAAATCAAAACAAGTGATGGAGATACAGGAGCAGCTATAATTCAATTGTTATGAGCTAATTTATAATCTTTGTAGATAGAGCCAATGATTATTTTCAAACCATAAAGTGAGTGGAATCCCAAGGCTTTTATTTTGTTGTTTAAGTTATATTGGATTTATTCACCAAAAAAAACCTTATATTGGATTTCTAAAGCCAAGAATTCCAAAAAAGAAACAAAACAAAAACAAAAAAAGTTCTTCATTACAAATAAGAATAACCCCTTAAAGTAGCAAAACAAGTAATATTTGTTGAGAAGTGTAGAAGTATATGGAAAATATATTCTTTTATCATTTCGTCTTAACAAAAATAATTGTTCTAATTCTATAAACATAATGTCTGTACTACAAGCAGGAGAAGGAGACATCTCTTTCTTTTTTCGTAAGGAGAAGAAGACATCAATAAAATATTGTTGAATGCGGTTGGGACATTTGACCTCATGACTCTCACAAGAGATGAAATCGTCTATAGTTCTAAATCGCCATCCAGTCCAAACGGGTGTCAAATCACAAACACTTTTGTGAATGTGATATGACCGTTTGGACTGTAGATGGATTTAGAGTTGTAGACGATTTCCTTTCCTTGAAAAGCTATGCCATGACTAGTTGGGCGAAGGTACATTTACCGAAATCATCTATTGCACTCATTCTTTCTACAGTCCAAAAGGGTCATATCATAACCACAAAAATGGTTTGATTTGACTGAATTTTGGTATTCAAATCTTGAAGGTGTCAATTCATAGCTTCGTTTGTGGCTGATAAGCCCGTTTGGACTGTATAGTGATTCAGATTGACCAACAAACAAGCATGTTGTAAGAGCTGGGTGTGGATCGGTGGCAGCATAACTACTTCATCTTATAACCTGCCTCAGTTTATTGCATAAAAGATCTCAGGGGGTGGACACATAAGTGCTGAAAAGTGATAAGCACCCCCCAAAATTTATAAGTCATTTTTTGGTACTGATGTGTCAGCCCCCTGATGTCATTCTAATACATCAAGAAAAATTGATTTTAGTATCTAATCCTAACCCAAGTATTCGACGTAATTCAAATATATCTCTCACCTTTTTTTTTTTCTCAAATTTTTTATGAATAAAAATTTATTAAATGGAACAAATGAATAGAGAAAAAAACATAGAATGATTGGGTCTTTTGTTTACTCACGAGGGATGCCTCGTTTGCCTAAAATATCCCTCTCATATAATTATTGGGATCTCCTTTCCCTCTCTGAGGGGCTGGGGTTAGGTACAGAATTTTTCTTTTTCTAATGTATTAGAATTACATCAGGGGGCTAACACATCCGTGCCAAAAAGTGAAAGTCACTTTTTGGAGGGTGCTTGTTACTTTTCTGATGTGTCCACCCTAATGCCATTCTAATACATTAGGAAAAACAGATTTCTGTACCTAATCTTTTCCGCTCTTCGAGTGATCTCTATTTTC
The DNA here is from genome assembly GCA_025762735.1 of Platanus orientalis. NCBI lineage: Eukaryota > Viridiplantae > Streptophyta > Magnoliopsida > Proteales > Platanaceae > Platanus > Platanus orientalis. The sequence continues at coordinate 10,977 of JAOXJP010180728.1, forward strand.
CACTCTTACCTATTAGCTTTCTTTTTCCCTCCCCAGCTCGCTTTAACCCCAAAAGGATCGATTCCTACGAACAAATAATCTTGTGGGATTCAGGAGTTGTACACATACCAAAAAAAAGTGAAAATCACAACTCTTTTGGATGTGTATATTCCTAAAGCCACAAGAAATTCTTTTCACAGGAGATATAAAAGGGCGGAGCATAGGCAACTGTTCAAAAAACGCTTAAGGTAGTATCAGATCTGATGGCCAATTTGTTTCAAACATGACCCATCAGATCAGTAAGTTGGCACCATCTTCTTTAGCCATTTTCAGGAGAAGGATGGGGCTTGATCACAACAGACATCTTCCGGTAAACCAATCCATGAGTCAACCAAAGCATAGTTTCAAGGGGCTGGGATTAGGTAAGGAAATCAGGTTTTCCTGATGTATTAGAATGACATAGGGGGCTAACACATCAGTACCAAAAAATGACTTACACTTTTTGGGTGGTGCTCATCACTTTTCAGCGCTTATGTGTCCACCCCCTGATGCCATTCTAATACATCAGGAAAAAGTGATTTCCATACTTCATCTTTTCCAAATTTCAAGTATTATTTGCTAATGCCTCGTGCTTGAGTAGCTGAGGCATTTGTCTTCCATAAGGAAGACCCAAGATTGAAACCTAGAGGGGAGAGTGGATGAGCAGTGCATGATGGAGCCGCCTGCTAGGGTTGGTTTTGGGGGGGACAGGTTGGGTCGGTTTGGGTTGGGTGAGAGGAGCAGTTGCTATGTAGGCTCATGTAGCCATACCAAAAATAAATAAATAAATAAATAAATAAAGAAAAAAAAATTGTTTGCGTTGGGATTGGCCGAGACCGATCAGAGATCAGGATTGGACTATCCTTGAATTTTTTAATATTGTATTACATTGGATCAGCCAGTACCAGTTCGGATTGGCGGTGATGATCCTGAGTTTTTAAACCATTCAACCCGAGGTAAGGTGGATTACAATAGTATATCAAAATTGACTTAAAATAGACATCATGTAACATGTATTTCTTCACACAGCAGATAATGCACAAACCATTCTGATTGTTAATTGGTTGTTAAGTTTTATATTTATTTTTTTCATTTGTAAAATTATTATTTGCATGAGTGCTTTTCGTATATATCTTCTTTCAAGTAAATATGTACATTCTTTTCACAAAATAATTAGTCTTAATAAATATAAGTCAATATAGTTAATAAGAATAGTAATTAATAAATATTAAGGTACACATCGCATTTAAAGAGGTATTAAAGTTATGCACTATAGATAGGGGTGGGCATTGGCAGGGCCGGCCCTCAAATTGGCCCGAAAAAGCCTGGCCCGAGCTAGGCCCAGCAAAGGCCCGAACTTTTACTAAGGGCCGGGCTTGGGCTTACCTCAGTCCTGCCCGAAGCCCAAACTTTTACATACATAATATATATGTATTATATATAATATACTAATTATTTTAAAATTATCAATA
>JAOXJP010180739.1:0-12465 GCA_025762735.1 Platanus orientalis
GCTTTTAAGAGTGGACGTAGGCCGTTGTGCAAAACCACTATAAATTCTCTGTGTTGTGTGCTTGTTGATTATCTTGATTACTTGCATTTACTTTATTAAAAATTCATTTATAGTTATTCCATTCATTATAATTGTGTACATTAACACTTAAGATTAAAAAGGCTAAACCAAATAATTGTAGGGAACTTATCAACCCTGCTCCTGCTCTGTTGTAGGTAACACTATAGTGCATGACAGAGCCTCATGGTCAATGATTCATTCATAAACAAGTAATTTTCTAATCAAAAGACTTTCGTTGCAAATAAATATTAAGATTAAGTAAAGTAAGTGAAAGAGTGTTTTGAATTAACAAAGAGAATCGAAAAATTGAATTATCCTATTCACCCCCCTTTAGGATCATTTATGGATTTTCAAGATTTACTCATTTCATTGCTTTACCATTATAGATTCATTGGAATCCTAAGTTTCTCCTTATGATTGAATGTAATAAGGTTGAATCCTTGCGAAATTTAAAGGGGAAAATGATTACTACTCTTTATGCTTATTGTTTGCCTTGATTTCCCCATACTTAAGATTTTTATTCATATCATTATTATTAGTTGTTAATTTCTTCTTAATTTGATTAGCTCCAAGCCTTGTTGCTTATTCTATTTGATATGTTAGTTAGCCATTAATGCTATTATTATGTTTCTCATTTGATTGTTTCCACTTATATTTAATCCGATGAACTTCATATTAGTATCATTGCATTCACAAAACTTGTTTAGGGACTTTTACACTACTGTTGGTTTTAGAAAGTTAGAAGAGGAATTCCGAGCATTTGGTTTTGGTGTGAGTATGAACTATTACTTTCTTTTTCGTTTTAAGCACGAGGTTCACATAGTTTCATAAATGAGTTTTGTTACATGTACATCTCTTGCGTTGTATCCTTATGTAGTAACATATTACTCTATATATGCATGAATTTCAAAGTACTGTTGAGATTATGAGGATTCTATTTTTGACCTAATCACTAGGTGACATTAATAGGTGAAGATGACACTAGTTTCCCACTAACCCTTGATGCCCTGGAGGATTTTTAAGGGCTATATTGGTCTTATGACCCTTTTAGGTACCCAATCACCAGGTCACATTAATAGGTGAAGACAACACTAGTTTTCCATTAATCCTTGATGCCTTGGGGGATTTGTGCGGGGTAACCCTTAATGCCCTAGGGGATTTTTGTTGGATAACCCTTGATTCCTTAGGATATTTTTATGGGCTATATTAGTTTTATGACTCATTTTTGGACTGAATCACTAGGTGGCATTAATAGGTGAAGATGACACTGGTTGCCCACCATTTTTTGTCGAGATTTCAGTTTTGTTAGGGACCCTACATGGGTCATATGAGATTTCAATTTTGTAGAGACCCTATATGGGTTATATGATTTCAGTTTTGTTAGAAGTCCTATGTAGGCTAATCTGTTGGATTGATACAAGGTGTTTTGTTGAAATTTGGTTCAAGAACCCTATAAGGGTTGAGTTGATTTGATCTGAGGTGTGTTTTATTAGAAACCCTTCATGGGTTATATGAGTTTGAGACTTGTATTGAGTTTCCATGATCATGCACCTGGTTTTGAAATTTATTAGCTAAGATAACTTATTTGAGAGGTGCTAAGGCCAACTTATGTATGAGTATTTTGAAGCAAACATTGCATTACATGTTATACTTTTCTTATGAGCCACACTTTATCTATTTTATCTATGGTCACTTGTTGATTTGGCTTATTTCTTCTTCACCTTTATTAGATTCTAACTATTATTATGGTTAGTTCGACTCTTATACATTACACCTATTCTGATTTAGTATCAATCCTTACTTTTGTAGATTCGATCAACTCCATGAGACATTATGTATGTTCTTTTATGAACTTTCTAGCTTAACCATGTTTTTAACACCCTTTCAGATGGTGCCCTATAGCACGGGATCTCTAGTAAGTTCAGTTATGAGAGATGGTTCGTCGGATGAGAGGACCATTTTGTCTTCTTTCTTTCTGTTCATTTTATTTCTAGCACACTCCATGTATGATACAGGGATTATTGAGTTACAACTTATACAAGATATTTGTGATTCTTTTAGAGACTATTTTGTTATTGGCTAGTATGGTGGCCCCATATGTTGATACTGCTTATTTTGGAGAATGTAATTTGGTATGGATGTTGATGATGTTAGTTATATTTTTCGCTTCATAGTTTAGAATGCATGATGTTATATTCCGTTGCACTTGATGATGGTAGATGTTTTTTCACGTTATATTTTTACTGTGAATGTTTTGGTAATTGAGGATTTTTAATTCGATAAAATAAAGAAAGAAAATTACACGTTGCAATTAAGTAAGAGCTCCTTTTGAAAGGAAAGATCAATGTCACACTCCGAGATCCACAATGCCGCATATGTGCATTTTCTTTATTATACTCTAATTTTCGCATGCGGGTTTCAGGGCATGATAATCAAACCCTAATTTCCCTAACTTGCATTTATCATAATCCATTTCTAATTGAACCAGTGCGATCGGAGCATCTAAGACTTCAAAAACATACTTTGAGTTTATGTATTTTTGAGCACGAGAACCCAAAAGGTAGGGTTACACAGTAAATGAATTATTTTCCCTAAAAATTCGTTATTACACATTAATGAGCCAAGGACTTTTGACTTTGGCTCATTAATGCATTCGCATTGAGGGCATTCACCTTGGCCCTCAGATGTGGATCTCCCTTGTGCACCTCTTTGCAACCCCTCTAAGATCAATCATATAGATTTCAATAATCCATATGATGCATCCCTAGCCCCTTATTTAGCACAAACCATCCCACCCTTTGATTGCTCTTAACCAATGAAAAGTGTCCCTCTGATGTCAAGTTTCATATCCCACCATTGATATCCCTAAAGCCTAAACCATATCTAAGCCACCCATTTAGCAAACCTTAATTCTAATTTCATCCCTTGATCATCTGACTTATCCCCCCATCTTTTAATCTTAGCCATGGTTTCTCTCAATCAATGATATGTTCCCCTTTGAATCTAAGTATCAATCCTTAGCCCTTGATCTTCCCACAACTTAAGGATCAATCTCAAACCTTCAACTACACCCCCAAACCTCTATAAATATAGCAATTTTTGTGCTAAAGAGGGAGGATTTTTCTGAGGAAAAGTTTTGAAAAGGGAAAGGAAAAAAGAGAAAGAATAAGACAGGAAAACCTGAGAAACTAACCTTGCTTCAACCCTTGAAAGAGGTAACTCTAACCCCCTTTTTTGAATACAGTACCTTGTTAAATTGTTTGTGATTTTTGTAGAGATTGGATATATCCTAAATTTTTATGGTAGGCTCCTAGATAGGTGGCCTACATATGGTTAAAATTTCATAAGTTTTAGAGCACTTTTAGGCCTCGGATTGGCTCCCCAAGTCTAACCGAAATTATATCATTCCATTTTTTCCTTTAACCTACATGCAGTGTAGGATTGTTTTTGTGGTTTTGTAGTTTGAGTTTGGCTTTGATCTTTTTACACCATACTCCCAAGAGAGTACCTTACATCCCTGTAAATCCCTATAATTTTTGGACCTCTGTAGTGGGTTTAAACCAATCAAAAGTTAGGTTGCTGGAATTAGAAATGCCTGAATTTTACTTGTTAAACTTCAAGCATTGGTTAGAAAGTACATGCATTTTTCAAATTCAGGAGTTGGACTCAACCCTTGCAAATTATATACCATTGGAAATCTCTCTTTCTCTTATTTCCAAAGAGATAAACCACACTCAATTATGAATTTTATGGAGAGAGATGGACATTTGAGTGCAGGCTATCCAGAACTGATGCTAAATTTTACCTATTAAAATTTAAGCATTGGGCGAAAAGTTTAGGCATTTTTCAAATTTAGGCATTGGATATAACCCTTGAAAATTATATACCATTGTAAAGATCTCTCTCTCATCTTTCCAAAGAGATAAACTTCACAAATTATGAATTTTGTGGAGAGAGATATGGCCATTTGAGTGCGTAGTGTTTATAACTAACGCCTGGATTTTACTTATTAAAATTCAAGTGTTGGATAGAAATTTTAAGAGTTTTTCAAATTCAGGTTTGGACCAACCCCTGCAAATTATATACCATTGGAAAGATCTCTCTCTCATCTTTCCAAAGAGAAAACCACACTCAATTATAAATTTTGTGGAGAGATATATGGCCATTTGAGTGTGGGTTGCCCAAAATTAACACCTGAATTTTACTTGTTAAAATTCAAGCATTTGGCAATAAAATTCATGTGTTGATTCCAATTTCAGGTACTATGATTTCCAACTTAGCTTCATTCTTCACTCCTTGTTTATCAATATTTTTAGGTTATGTTTAGGATTATTTTATTTCATATGATTGCATGCTTCTCTGTCATGTTTCCTTTTAGTTTTACATGTATATATGTATGTATGCATACATGTGCATAGCCAGGAGGACGGCCATTGTAAGTATCTCTTCCAATTACGAAACCAACCCTAGCAGATTAAACCATACACTTATAGGTCCTAAGTGTATCCAGTACTTGAATTTTACTTGGGAGATAAACTGGTGCCATGGCTACTACGTTAGGTGGTTAGGCTGCGTAACCCTACCCAATCACTACCTTTGAGCCCTTCCTAACCTTTTGTGGTTTCTACCTTATCTTAGGGTCATGTCATAGTGGTTCATAACCCAAAAACCCTAGGACTTGGCCATAGACCAATCATGTCCTTAAAATACATTTACATTGGTATGACGTAATCTTAATCCCCATTTTATTAACTTGATCACATGTTTCATTGGTGAGGAGTACTCTGTAATTATGTGAATAAACTAAAGTGAACCTACCCTGTATTACTCTCATAGTTAGACATATTTGACTACCAAGACATGCACACACACAAACCCCTAAAACTATATGCAGTTTAATCCTGACAAAATCTTAGGAACCTGAACCACACAAGATCAGATATGTAGGCAACTTGAGACTATGTCTTAAGTGCAACAACAATAATCACACACTAGGGGTCTAGACCAATAATTATACATCTAATAGGAATACATCCCTATGACACTTTTTGACATACAAGCTACGAGAAGCCACCCTAAAGAGGTGGGTGGTTCGGGTTCTTATCACCTTCCCAATCACAACAAAATGACTTACCCTACTCTTTGGAGAACCAAACAAGTTTATGAGTTAATCCTTTAAACCTTAGGTTCTAGACTTTCTTTCTCTTAAAAAGGAAGTTGATGTTTAACTCCATCAGTAAACCTGAGTTGGTGGTGACTCTCAAAAAACCTAACATTAGCCAGCCATGTGACCAAACCTTAACATCCCCTAATAAAACATTATTTTCCTTAATTAAACGCCAAGTAGACATAAGAGATGCCACAACTGGCGAAGTGGGGGCAGGAGCTGAGTAACCACCCAAAGGGATAGGAGAGATGCAAACCTCATTTTTTCCGATGCCCATAGAATGACGACTCTACTAGGGTTACTGTTTGATCTCTACACTATATGCCAAATTTTCCATAGGATTGTCTTTCATTTCTTGCATGCATGATTGTTTGATTTTCTGCATGCATGTTTACCTACTTTTAAGTTTATCATATTGTTTGGTGTCTTAAATAACATGTGCTCACATAGATCTAGGTCGTTCCATTAGTTAGTAGGATTAATACCCATCTTCAACTATTGAATGAAACTTTCATCTTAAGTTCATAAAACATGCTCACATTAGATCTAGGAAAGATTAGATTAGTTAGTAGGATCAAGATTCACATTAAACAATTTGATTGCAAACATGTATGATTTTTCATTCTTTATTACAACAAATCTTAGGATTTAAAGGATTCACACAAAACTTGTGTTCATGAGCCCCCTTATTTTCTTTTGTCACTGCCTACCAATGGACTGACATTGGTACACTATTAAGATGGGGGAAATAGCCAGTGTCGTGGCTACTACATCAGCATGGTTAGGCTGTGAACCTAAACTAGTCACTATTCCCATGATCCGATTTTTTAGGGAGGTGTTTAGAGTGGTTCACTTGACTTACAGATTCTACTTGAGATATCATGCATTAGATTTATTGTAGGTTAGAGTTGCTATAGGACATTAACATAATACTTGTCTAATGGTCTAGACTTAGGCAAGATGCTAGATCTAAGACTTGTCTACTTGCATGCATGAATTTAAACTAACTATTTTTCAGTCTTAACAGTTAGTTGAGCCCTCACTAGCACAACTAGCTGTTGCATACTCGACAACTAACCATTATGTCATGAATAAATGTTTAGTTATGTCATACTTAGACTAACAAAGTCAATGATTCATGTCCAGTTTTCACACACACACACACACACACACACAGAGATATATATATATATATATACGATCAATTATTTTATTTTAGAACATTTTTCATGTATCCCATATCCTACTTTCCAAATATATCTCATCTCCCTTTCTACTAATTCATGTATCTCAAAGTTAAATCAAGCACTCTCCATTAATCCTAACCAAAGCATCATGTACATAAAATGTAATGCCCTTGAACCCAAACTCAGATATGGATTTGTATTGCTCCGAATTCGGATTCATTACTAATCATAAACCCGATAATCCACATAAGATTAGCCCAAGTCATGGGCCCGATAGCCATAAGTCCAATATAGTCCACAAGTTCTCATTTAAATTTTCTTAAGTCCACTTAATTTAATAATCATATTCCAATAGTTTGTGAAAGTGTGTTCAATAGTCAATAACCATACACATTTGATGTGATAAAAATGTGGAAGCATAATCCAAAATCCACTGAGATCATAATAGTCCAATAGTAGTAAATCAAAATAGGAATATCACTAGGGTGCCCTCTCACCCAAATGTACAAAGGAAAACATCTACTAGTTTGAAAATATGGACCCAACATAAAGGGGGTCCCAAGACATGTCCAAAATAAGAATAAGAAAGACTGAAGAAAGCTGTGGATGTGATAGAAAATCCCTTGAATAGAAGACCTGCAACAAGGGTCAGTCTGAAAAACAAACTACTGAATTAGTCTCAACTTGTAAGCAATCTAGTAGACTATAGATAATCCAAACTAAAACACATATCTAATTACTAGTATGCCCAAAGATCAATATTAAGCTAAGCATATGTCAAAATAAAAATCACAACCATACTAGTATAAAATAACAATAATCACATATCCAACAGAAGTTAAAGGTCTAATACAAAGATCTAAGTCATAATAACAATTCAATTCGGAGTTCAAAGTTCATAAATTTGATAACCTATGTTATCCTCAAAAGATTCCATATTTGATGGTTCAGAGTGTTCAGAGTTCACTATTTCAAAAGGGTTTTGAAATTCACATGGTTTTAAGTGTTTGGAGTTCACATGGTTCAATATTTGAAGGGTTCAAAGTTTAATATCCAAAGGTTCAACGTAAAGTATTTGTATGTTTTGTTCAATTCCACTAATAGGGTCCTGATATCGTGCTAAACCCCATGAGTAAGGCTAATGTCCTTGTTTTAACTCTAAGGAGAATGACCAATATCCTTGTTATAACCCTAAGGAGAAGGATCAATATTCGTTATCGAAAGAGCATGTTTAGAGTACTTTCTCACACTTAGCCTTGTGAGTAAACCCAAATAGTTAAAAGTTCAAACTCTAATATGTTTCACAATGTTCAAAGCATTTGATGTTCAAAGTATTAGGAGTCCACATGGTTCATAGTGTTCGAAATTCATTATTTAGAGTTCAAAGTTCAATATCCAATAGTTCAGTGTAAAGTATTCATATGCTCTGGTCAACCCCACGGGTAGAGTCCTGATCTTGTGCCAAACCCAATGAGTAGGGCCAATGTCCTTGTTGTAACCCCAAGGAGAATGGCCAATATTAGTGAACCAAAGAGCATGCTCGAAGTACTTTCTCACACTTAAAGACCTTCTGAGTAGGCCTACATAGTCAATAGCTCAAAGTTCGAAAAGAGGCTCACATTAATAAGTCTGAAGGTCCACATAGTTTCGATAATTGAAATATTTATGTAACATGTAAAACAAACATATGCATTATATTGTCATAAATCAATCATTTCAAAGACATATAGTTTACTTAGATTCAATGTTAGCATATGATTTGATATTCATAAGATTAGAGTCACGATGGTTTGTTAAGATTTCACATAATTCAATGATTCAAAACATGTAATAGGATTGGATGGTTTACATAGTTCACATGGCCACATGGGATGCATAGAGTTCAATAAGTTTAATACATTTTCATAGAAATTCAGATGGTATTCCAATTATTGAAATCATAGAGATCAACCAATATCACTTCTACGATTCCAAACAAAGGGCAAGACAAGATTACCTTTCAAATTGATCATATAAATAGAATAGATCTTCAAGGATTTACAACTTCACACAAATTTTCAAATATTTACATGGGAAAAGTTCAGATTTCACATGTTCTGAAGGATTTCTTGAAGGAAATCAATCCGCACAAGGTTTAATTAAGAACAATAATCTTTCACAAAATAGGTGTAGGTCTAAAGAGCAAACAAGAATCAATGGTCTAAAACATAGATCTATAGAATTTTTAGAGGTTCCAATGAGAAAAGAGTCATTTCAGACATAAGGGGCATGAAACTTATTAAATAAGATGAAAATCATAGATCTGATATATTTCAAAGGATCGGATTCAAATTATTCCAATAATCTCAGAGAACTACATGGATAACACCACATAATCTAAAAGCATAAGAGAAATTCACCTCAAATCACCTATAGTACGAAATATATATTAAAAGTCTGATATTATCCTAGAGGGGGTGAATAGGATTTTTAAAAATTATTTTAATTTACCCCCAATTAAAATTCCAATTTTAGATGTAATAATTCTTGGAATTCAATACACTTAGAAATATGCTTTAATTATTATAATTACAACTGCAATGCAATGGCATTTGTTAATTTTGATATTTTAATTACTTTAAGTTCCTACTCAATTGCAAATGTGAAAGATCATATATGAAATCAAAAACATGCCATGTAAAGATAAAGGGAAGAGACAATTCACACCACAAGCAAACACACAACACAATATTTATAGTGGTTTGACACTCGGGCCTACATCTACTTTCAAAGCTCACTAAAAAGCTATTAAATTTTATCAAGATTGAATTGCATTACAATCAAGGTTAAAATTTCAAAACCTACTACTTGTAAGAGCAAGCTCTACTCCTAGTGTCTCCGGCATGAGTGGTCTATACCCAGTGTCTCCAGCAAGAGTAAACCCTTCTCCTTGCTTCCCTCTTCTTGTTCTTCAAGTGTAGGGTGCTAGGGAAGTACTTAAAGGATTTTTTTATCTTCAATCAATGCTTATTAGCATGAGCCTTTGGTAGTTAGGTGGTGTAAATGCCTTAGCTCTCTCTTTTCTCTTTTGTGTTCAATGTGATTTTGTGTGTTAGAGAGCTCATTTGAATTTCTTTCATACTTATAGGGGATGAGCACAGTCATGCACCCTTGATATGGCATCTACCCCAACGGTCAAAAAATCGCAGATGTTGATCTTATATTTTTTTTGAAATTCTACAATGGCTGATCGATTTGGCTATGTTGGATTGATCCGCATGGATTGATCCAACATACCCAGATTGATCTGATGTCTCAGTTTGAGACATTCGAGCTTTACCTAATCGATCCAGTAAGTAGCGGATCGATCTGCTAAGTGTGGATTGATCCGACACCATCCGGATCAATCTGATTCCCTTATTTTTCTATCATTAAGCCTTAAAACTACTCTCACACACTTAGGAACTTATGTAGGTGGCATGTGTTGGTCCATAAGGTTATATAAAGGAATTTTGATCTTTTTAGCCTATGTCTATCATATTGTATACCTTTAGAAACCTTTCTTGAGCTTGATGAACCTTGGGTCTTCAAGTCTTCGAACCTTGGCAATCTTGGGAATGGATCATCCTCGGCTTCAAGTGTTTGGAGCTTGTCTTCCTTCTTGGAAACCAATAACACTTGATGACTACAGACATGACTAAGATATGCATTGTACTCATGTCATGCCTAATCTACCATTCCATGTATTTTACAATTTATGGACTTGACAATTTACATTAATAATCTCCCCCTTTGGCAATTCCATGACAAAACATAATGAAATACATGGATGGGGTACAATAAATATATGCAATGAATTTACAGACTCCATGAAAATGTAAGAGTTATATTTTTAAACAAATAAGACTAAATGATGTGTCTTGAAGTCTTGAACTCTTGGTTTTTGAACTCTTGAACTTCCCCTTGATTTGTGCTTAGGCTTTTAGGTCAAGATCTTTGCTTAGATGCTTGGTCTCACAACCTGAAATCACATTTGACAGACAATATCTCTCTCAAGCCAATATCATATAGTCAAATGAAAATAAATATATTCAAGCAAGCATACTCAAACAAGCATGTGAAATGCAATATGAAGAATGTATATGATAGTTCATTGCATTAGAGAGATTTTAAATTTTAAGATAAAATTTTCAAAAATTAGCTCAATGCATTACTCTACTCCCTCTATATCAATGCTCATATAGCAATCTCTCCCCTATATCCATTAACTCTACTGTATTTTTCTCCCCCTTTTTGTCATGAAATTGGCACAAGGAATACAATTTAAACAAGGAAAGCAATTGAAAGATATATAGAATGAGACATAAGTCAAAAATGTGTTTTCCATTTATATATTAACATTCCAAAGCCTTTGAGGATTATAAAAATGTGAGAGATGCACAAAATAAGCCTCTCATCCTCACAATCACTCATCATCATCTTTATCCTCGTCACTCTATGTCCAAAGATGAAATGGGACATTGGGATGGGGAGGGAGTTGGGGAGCCATAGTACGCTCTAATCTCTCAACACGAAGCTCAATATTGTTGAGCTTGTAGGCCATCTTCTCCAAATGGCTGATGATGTGTCCGGACAACTCCTTGAGACCGGCCAAGGTCTCTCATACATATGTGGGCACTGAGAGCTCTCCTTGGGAAGCTGGTGGAGCTTGAGGAGGAGGAGCAGCTGGCTCTACTACTGGTGATACCTTCATGTGCATAGGAGGTGGTGGTACTGTAGTGGTTAGAGTGGTGAAAGGTCCAGCCTCAGAAGGCATCTTCCACTTTTTTGAGCGTGTGCCCTCTTGAAGCATTCGCCAGATAGTAGACTAGTCTATCTCGGCACCCTACTTCAGGGTGGTGGCCTCCTTGAGGAATGAAACCCCACACACCTTTAAAAGTTGTGTAATCATCACACCATATGAAAGCAGTCAGGAGGAGCTGGAGTTGTGTGCCTCCAGATGATGACATGGCACATGATGATCGCAATATTTATCTCTTTCTTGGTAAGGAGGGAATATATGACATGCACCACCAAGTCTAGCAAGTCATTGTTGTGCGTCATCGGAAACAAATTATATGTAAAGATCAGATTGAGAAGACACACTTCAAGTAGGCACTCAGTGGCTTAAAGATTTTCGAACCATGTTGTGCCCTCACAACCAAGGACTTCCGAGATAGCTCCCTTATCAAGCTCCCTGGGAGGGTATGCCATAGCTTGGCTAGTCGGCCTGGCTATCCCAAGCAATGTGGATAGCTTTGATGGATCAATATCCATCTGAACTCTATAGACCTCTATGTGGAAAGTGAGGTATTCGAGGTTAGAGTCATGGATGTTTGACCAAAAACACCCAAACCACCTCGTCTTATACTATCCCTTTTATTGTCATAAGGGATTTCCATCCACCAGACACAAGCTCATGCCCTATGAGAGTGTCGAAGAGAGTCTTATCATGGACGTGACACTCTACTACTATTGGTCTCTTCAAGAAATAGTGCTTGTAATTCGAGAGACGTGAGGCATCAAGAAATGGTCCATAGTTGACCAGAGGTGGGTGTGTAGGCTTTTGAACCGACATCTTTGAAGTAGCCTAGGCCTTTCCTTTATCGGCATTCCTTTTTGGTGGAGCCATAGAATGATGGAATAAGAGATTTAGGAATAAAATACTCAAAGGAAAAGAGATAGCAAAGGAGATGCATTATTTTTAGTTGAAAGTTGTCAGACCCACATGATCTAACAAACTCCTCCCACTGAGAATGACTAGTAAAGTGTAGCCGCAGACTAGTTACCACTTCCTAGGGGTCAACACCATTGGTGGTGTAATACCTTGCAATGTCTTAAAAGGGTAAAAATATAATTTTACATGTATGGGGATAAAATTTTCATTGAACATACCTTAGAAAGACCTTAGAGTGGTTTAGGAACCTTTTAGACCAAGCTAGAAGTGCAAGACCCTAGTTGGGCCTCGAACTTGTCAAGTTCGAAAGTTATCTTGATGATGTATTTGGGGTAACTTTCTAGGAACACAAAACC
>JAOXJP010180750.1:0-12465 GCA_025762735.1 Platanus orientalis
CCTTAGACCTGAGGGGTTTGTATTTCTCTAAGTTGTTATGTTAGTTATTTTGAGCTACCAACTAGTGATGCCTAATTCGAGGCTATATCATGGGTAGTTTGGATAGCCTACATGATACTTGAGATGATGCAAATGCCCAGCAAGGAATCCACTGCCCATAATTGGGAGAATATTCAAATTAGGAAATATGTGATTTAATTGGACATAAAAATCTGGCCAGTGGTTATTGATAAAGTGTTTGTCAAATGTTTCAAAATTATATTATAATGTAAATATTTAATTTTGAAAACGATTTTATTAAATAGATGTTTTTAAATGACCAATTGATTCATTAAGTTCTTAATGATAATGTTCTAATGAGCATAGGGGTTAGATAGTGATTATTTTATTATCCTGAATGTCATTAAATAATATTGTAAAGTGGAAGGACATATTTGTGAAATATCTGTAAAGAAGGGTCTCATTATTATTTTTTTATCTTTGGAAGTTCAGTTGCAATATGTAACATGGATTATTGCAATTAGTGGTGTTCTAGTTTATAATTAACAAAATATAGGGTGTCATTAATGTAGTTTGACTTAATTAAAGATACTAGACCCCACAGCCTAATGATAAGAAACCCAGAAGGATCTCACACCCCCTAGGGTTACTTTGGTTTCTCAAATACTTTATATAAAGAGAGACCCATGTTCAGATAGGGTCCTATAACTTTTCTAGAAGTGGGAGAAATACAGAGAATTCTAAAGCATGTATGGATACTTTGGAGATCGGGTCGGATTCGACTCTTGTATCCAGTTAAATCATTGAGGTAATTATAAGTTTCCTTTAAGATTAAAACTCAGAGATTCATATGATGATCATGGGAAAACATATGTGCATATATGGTTGTTTAATGAATTTTACTAGTTTCTATGCTTAAGAATGGTAAACTTCCTTCAAAAATTTAGTCCAAACTTAGCTGGTTTTAAAACAATGGGTTTTGGGCTGAATTCAGACTGTCCGAATTATAAAAAAAAAAAAATTCTTAATTTTTGGGTTGCTTTTAGTAAGGCTGTCAATTGGGCTGGGTTGATCTGAGCCTAGCCCATACCCACCCCTATTCCAGTGGAAAGGCCTAGGATCAAATCCCCTTTCGCATTCCGTGATTTTGCTTGTCTCTCCCATCACTATACAGTTTCCACTCTATTTGTGCAGCTATCCAATGGGCCCGATTAAGCCCTAAAGAAAATATTCTCAATTTTCACCTGCTCTAAAAAGGTGGGGCCATTTTCCTCATTGATTCGAGCTGTTGAAATTTTTATTGAAATTGGAACATATTCCTTGGGGCATTTACAGACTTACAAGTTTCAGCCCACCATGACCCCCCAACAAGCTAGAAATGTTGAACACCGCTTTAAAAACATGATACGTCAAGAAAATAAACGGTCATGATAGATCAAGAAAATAAACACATTACCCCCAACAAACTGGAAATATTGAACACCGCTTTAAAAACATGATAGATCAAGAAAATACACTGTCACAATAGATCAAGAAAATAAACGGTATTTTAAAGTCTTAAGCTAAATTATATAACAGAATAATCTCGCGAGACACC
This sequence comes from Platanus orientalis, assembly GCA_025762735.1. Classification (NCBI taxonomy): domain Eukaryota; kingdom Viridiplantae; phylum Streptophyta; class Magnoliopsida; order Proteales; family Platanaceae; genus Platanus; species Platanus orientalis. The sequence goes on from JAOXJP010180750.1 coordinate 1,598, forward strand.
AAAGAACCTGGTTGGCTCACCCACAATGCACTTTTCTCAGCTGGTTTTAAAATTGTTACATCTGTTGGAAATCTTAAGTTAAGCTCAATAGTTTGGAATGTCTCGTATAAATAAAAGTTACCCATACGACCCAAAATGAAAATGTTCCCAATCGTAGTAATATTCTCACAAGGTAAAAAGTGAGTGCTACATCTCAATTATCTAACTAGTAAAAACTAAAGTTTTGTGATTTTATGTTTTATAATAGAAAACAATATATAACTCTACTAACCATGGTTTTCAGAACCGGACTAGCGATTGAACTGGCAAGGTGGATGGTTAAAGTTCAACGGGTTCGACCATCAATTTGTATGGTATAACCATGCTTGCTTCAGACATAAGTAAAATGTAATAAAATACCAAAACAAAATAATTCATAATACCTTAGAAAGAGTATGACTAGGTTTCTAATTTTTAGCCAATACCAAAAAATTGTACTAAAATATTAAAAATAAAAAAATAAAATAAAATAGGAATTGAATTTGGAATGACACGTTTCTAATTTTTTCTTCTTAATTTGCTAAAAGGAAAAAAAAATACAGGTTAGTTTTATTAAAACCGGGTTTGGAAAAATCTGTTGTTTTGCTAGTTATATGCGGTTTTTGATAAATTACAGTTTTAAACTTATATAGAACCATTTAGAGTGCTGGATCAAGTCAAACTGGGTTAGACCACCTGGTTTTATCCGGTTTTCAAAACCATGCTACTAACCAAACTCTTCCACTCAAGGCTTAAACACATCCATTGAATCTGACCCACAATATTAGTAGCAAGGATACCTCTTAGATCAATAATTGTTGTACGTAGATAACTTTTTGAATTTTCAATAGAAGATTTTTTCCACGGGAGATATATCTTCAAATAGTGCTACATGATCATCATATAACTATATCATGCCATTACCTACCTAGCACGTGACATGATGCCTAACAAAAGGGAAAAGGGCAGTCCCAATGCACGAGGCTGGGGAGGGTCAGATGTACGCGGCCTTATCCCTGCAAGCAAAGAGGCTGTTTCTGTGACTCGAACCCATGACGCCCAAATCACAATGGAGCAACCTTACTGATGCGCCAAGGCCCGCCCTCATGATGCCTAACAAAAGGTATTTTGATAAAAACACAGATATTTTTGTGTATTTACTATAACACTCTCATTTGAATTGTGTTTACTGAGACACCCTTAAGGCTTCATGTCACACACTGCTTGATACTGGCATGATATTTTGCCATTCAGATTGTAGATGATTCAAGGTATTTTCATCATTCAGCCTGGAGATGATTTATTCCTAGAGGCTGATTAATTGGCCAAGATTGTCACGTATGATCAAGACCTGGGCTTGGCTGTATTAACATATGTCAACTTGGTACAGACCATCCTGATTATGGGAAATTATGAAAATAGTATAATATTAAAATAAATTTTATGTCAATATACAAAATAAGATTATAGCTTAGCTAGTTGGCATACCTCATTGCAACCCAGAGGCTGTGAGATTGCATGTTGGACGCTAGTTAAAAGACTTTATCAGTCGGTAGTGGGCCAAGAAAGTATGTTCAGGGTCCAGCGAAAGTTAGTCTGAAAATAGTCCAAGCTTAAGCTCGGGCTTAAACTCAGGCCCAGAACAAGTTGGGCTAAGCATAAGCTGGCCTTATATAGCAATAATTGGAGCAGGCTAGTCTGGGTACAGGCTGGCCCGGCCATGTGCAGCCTTTGGCCAGGTCTAGTGGACTGCCATTGTAGTCAAGTCTCAGATCGTTAGAGTAGTATCCACATGTTTGTAGAAAGATAATCACAACTTGAAGAAGATGACAAAGACAGATCTTGACCTCTCAAGGAAATTGAAGAGGCTTGCTTCATCTATCCTACATTCCTACTCTCTGATTGCTGAAGATGACAAACTAGGAAGCACAGACACTGATACAGGACACGGGTATAATACGATACGGATACAATGATATGTCAATTCTTGAAAAAATAGGATACGATATGGCAGGGATACGTTAATTAATTAATAAATTAATATTTTGAACTATATTTTATATTTGAAAATAAATAACAAGCATAAACAAATAAAAAAATATCTAAAAACATTTCTAAAACTAATTTAAAGAATTGGTGGCAAGAATTGCTAGACTATGTTGTCTCACGGTTGACCCATCCTTTTGCCCTTTTTATTTTAATTTTATTGGATTTACCATAATACCCTTATTTTATGGGTCCCATGGTGTTTGAAACGTGTCTAACAAAAAATTTCCTTTTTCTCTCTCCTGACACGGCTCGGATACACAGGCAGAGGTATCCTTGGAGTGTCCATGTTCAATACGTGTTGAACACAGACACAGTAGGGTTTTAGAGGTCTCATGCTTCCTTGATTGCAAACAACTTGAACAACCTCCCAAAATTCTCAGTCTTCGACTTGGACGTGTAAGGACTTGTCTTGACAAGATACAAAGCACTTACACCCTAAAACCAAAAAGTCTTCAATTTTCACAATTTGATAAATACTAATGAGATCCCCTGTTCTATCTCTTCCGTGTAGGCTTCCATGCTGCCGCCATTTATGGCATGTGGAAAAGTATATGAAATCTATTTCTATAAATAAATTACTCATAATTGGTCCAAAACCATTCAAAATGGAAAGGTTTTAGGGAAAAGCGACCCAAAGGAGAGGAGAGTTGGAGTAAAATAGGATAATGGTACGAACCAGATAAAGGAAGGACCTAAAGAGAAGCATTTAGAAATTAAACTCTCCATAAGCTATTAATTGTTGCTTTGTCAATTCGCTCTAAAATTCTATGAGGGAATTGTTGACCATTTGTCCATGTGTGAGGGGGACCTGTACTTCCCATATCAAATAGCCGACATTGATCGAGGATATTCAGATTATACGAGATATCTTGAATTCAGATTGGTTGACCACATTTTTTCTCTGTAGTAGACCACAGACAATACCAATCACCAAGCACAACGATAGAACCACTGAGGGAGTTGATAAGATTGACAAAATTTGGCTAGAAGGCGGTTCGAAGCATCAGGTTGGGTTCACCATATAACAGAACACATGTCCAAGATAATGTGGATTAGTAGTGTCCATAGAATAGACAATCCAATGATCAATAATTTCAATTATCCCCAACACTACAACTCAACATCCTTCCTTAACTCTCTTTAACCAACAGCTGAACACCCTACTTCAGGATGGGGAAATTCATTGGGCCCAGAAATCTCGTTTGGATTGGTTACAATTTGGGGATAAAAACACAAAATTCTTTCATGTATCGACCATTATTCAGCGTTAGCACAATAGAATTAAGAAACTAAAAGATCATGATGATAATTGGACCTGCTCGAAAGCTCAAACTGAAGATGTATTAAGGACTTATTTTTCTAGACTATTCACTACAACAACCTTTACTCTGTCAACCATTAATGTTGTAATGGACCATATCCATCACCGGTTAATAGAGGAAGATAACCAAATTCTTGAGAAACCATTCTTTTCTTAGGAGATTCTCATGGCGGCTATGAATCTTAGCTCTCTAAATGCCCTGGGTCCAGATGGTTTTCAAGCAGACTTTTATCAAAAATACTGGAATATGGTGGGTAAAGATGTTGTGAATTTTGTTCAAGATTTCTTAGTGGGCAAGGAAAAGTTAACAAGTCTTAACAAAACATTCATTGCTCTCATCCCCAAAGTTAAGTCACCCATGAAACCTAGTCAATTTTGTCCAATCAACCTATGTAATGTGATATGCAAGATAATTACAAAAACTCTTGCAATTTGATTACAAGTGATTATGGATAATTTGATCTCTCTAAACCAATGTGTATTCCTTAAAGGCCAACTTATATTTGATAATATATTATTAAGTCATGAAATTTTCCATCATATGAGAACTCATAAGAGTAAAGAGCACTGGATGGCCCTCAAGCTTGATATGAGCAAGTTTATGACAGGGTGGAATGAAACTTTCTGATCAATACAATGGCAACAATGAGTTTTTTCCCAAAATGGTGTGCATGGATCTATCAATGCATATCCTATCCAGTTTTTCAAATTTTCATCAATAGATCCTGAGGTAAACCATTCTGTCTGGCACGTGGTCTCAGGCAAGGTGACCTCCTATCCCCATACCTTTTTCTCCTCACCTTTGAAGGTCTTTCTGGAATACTCAATATTGCTACCCAAAATGGTACTCTCCAAGGAATAAAAATTCGCAGAAGCTATCCATAAATTTCACATCTTCTCTTTGCAGATGATTGCCTCCTGTTCTCCAAAGCCAACATTTCGGCTGCCACCAATATTCTTTAATGTGTTGATTTTTTTCTAACAAGCCTCTAGCTAGCAGATCAATTATGATAAGTCAGAAATTTTCTTTTGTCGTCAAACACCTGTGGATGTGAGGAACCACATAGACCACCTCCTAAAGATATCAAATTCTTCTTGTCCAGGTAGATATCTTGGTTTACCCTTGACTATTGATCGAAAAAATGAGCTCTTTAACTACATCACAGATGGGGTGGATCACAAACTTCAGGGTTGGAAAGAACAACTTCTATCACACAGGGAGGTAAGGAAATTCTCATCAAAACAACAACCTTCTCCATGCCCGTTTATGCTATGTCATCCTTCCTTCTGCTTTTCTCCATAAGTTCCCAAATTGATAAAAAGAAACAAGTCATTCTAGTGGGGCTAGAAAAATAATGAATGATGTCTCCATTGGCTAAGGTGGGCCAAATTAAGGACTCCAAAAATGAATGGGGTGATGGGATTCTAGGACCTAAAAGCCTCTAATTTGGCCCTCCTTGCAAAACAAGGATGACAACTTATCCAACATCCAGATTCATTGTGTGCCTAGGTCCTAAAAAACATTTACTATCCCAAAACTCACTTTCTTCGTAATCCTATTCGTCAATTGGGGTCCTAGGGTTGGCAAAGCATTCTAAAAGGAAGACATATATTGTAGAAACATTGCATATGGGTTATTGGTAATGGAGCCTCTGTGGAAATTTGGAATGATGCATGGATTCCGTCTTTAGAATCAGGGCAACTCAGTTCTCCAAATCCACAAATCTCTTCCCTCTAATTGGTATCCTCCTTAATTGACCCATCTACCCATAAATGGTGTCTGGATAGGATCGTACCTTTTATTACTCCATTTGAACTGGTGGCTATTAATGATATTCCCATTTCGCCTCACTTACAGAAAGATCATATGTGGAAGCCAGACAAAAGGAGGCAATTCTCAGTAAAGTCTAGTTATGCATTGCTAATATCCAATCATACTGCCACACCCTCTTCAGGTGATACAAATGTATGAAAATCAATATGAAGATCCTCCTTACCAAATAAAATCGTGTAACACATCTCCCCTTTATGCCCCTGTTGCCAATATCCACAAGAATCAACTATACACTTTGTGTTTGATGTCCATTTGCTGCAGAAGTTTGGTGTCGTCTCCAACTCCCTCCCTCATTACTTTAATCCAACCATACCTCGTTCATTGAATGGTTCATGACCGTAATTGCTTTTAAAGGTACCTCAAAAGAGGTCACTAATAATCTCTTCCTCAAAGTCTCTATTGGATGTTGGCTGATATGGTGTACTCACAATGATGTATGCTTCAATGCAAGAGTAGTTGATTCTTATTCTGTGGTTCATCGCTTTTATAGATCTCTTAAGGACTTGCAGGAGTGTGCCATCCAACATCATTCATTGTCAACAAAAAGATCTCCTTTTAATCAGAAAATGAAGTGGACCCCTCCTCTAACAAGTGTCATTAAAGTTAAACAGATGTAGCATGTCCAAAATCAGGGGGAAAAGTTTTGATAACAACAATTGTTCATGATGATGCAAATGTTATGGTGGGTTCGGTGACAGTAGAGATGGATGCAATTCCGATATTAACAGTTGAAATCAATGCTATTATGTGGGGATTAAAGTTAGCTCACAAGCTTTCTGCTAACAGACTCATTTTGGAATCAAATTCGGCTGTAGTGGTGGATTACATCATCAGGCCAATAGATCACTATCCATGGTCATTGAAAGCCCTTTTTGTTGATATCAGGGAAGCTTCTAAGTGTTTTCAATTATGTAATATTACCTATGTTAATCGTGAAGCAAATTTGTGTGCTCATGAGAAGGCCTAAGTTGGACTCCATCTTCTCCATAGATGTAGTGGTGGAATTCGTTGGTCCCTCCTGGGCTTCTCTTCTTTTGCTAGTTTCTAATATAAATATCCATTTACCAAAAAAAATTGGTAGTCCTAGGGAATTCTATATTTACTGAAATACCATCCATGTGCTTTTATAACACGCTATGAATAGAGGCAGCATGGAAGGTGACACAGAAGAAAGTAATCCTCCCTTAGGATTCATACCCAAAAGCCCAACATGCCAGATTTGGTTAAGTGTTTCAGGCCCAATCAAAATTGGGCTCGACAGACTTAGCAGAATACAACCTAGCTTAGGTCTTCATAATCATAAGATATTATATTAGGAAGAAAATGTTTTGTGATGACAAAGTGTCTATAGTGTTTATAGTGAATTATAAGCTGACACACATTGTGTTTGTGGTTCAAAAAAGTGTTCAGGTGTAAAAGAAAGATACCAAATTCAAAAACATCAAGTGTCAATGGGTTGGGTTCAAGTTGAACCTACACCCAAAATTGTATATTACGGGCTCAATCTAGACTTAGGTCAAAAAGAAACTCATAAATATAAAACTAAAATTTTATATGAAAAATCTATATATCTATAAAATAGAGGACCTTGGGCCTTAACATTGGCCAAGGTAAGCCCAAACATAAGATAATGGTTCATTTTAGGTTAAACCATATTTGCATGAGTCTCTTTCCCTAGTAATAGGCTAAATGAATATTAATTTTTAATTTTATTTTTTCCCATCTTTCCATTACTAAATAAAAAATCATATCTTAAAATAAAAAAATGCATACCAATTAAAAAAATCAATACCACACTTTAAAATAGGTCTCTAAATCAAAACGAATACCAAATGTTTTGTATAAAATAATTAGACAAAGATAAATAAAAAGCCAAAAAGGAGAAATATATTATGTTGTTATTTTCATTTTACTAATTTTCTACTGCTATGAGTTTCCTTTTTTAAAATCTTTTCCTTTTAGAGTTATCATGGATCCAAATGAATAAGGGTGCCCTTTTCTCAAATTTTTATACTTTTATTAATTGTATAGAAGGGAAATTTTTTTAGTAGTATTGATTTTTTTATTTTTTTATTTTTACATGTCCCTATCCACTATCCATGTATTCTTGTTACTTAGAAAATTATTTTATGGTTTTCATGAACCAATTTCATAAAATTCAATAATCATCTAATATTGATATCATAAAATGCTATACTTTAATTTTTTCAAGTTGTATTTTTTTTTGGGTAAGGTTCTCAAGATATAGTTAAAATTCTTTTTTTGAACAACTTTTCTCCTCAACTATACCTCCCACACAATTCTAGAAATATTTACCTAAGTACTTTTTCTCATATATATATATATATATATATATATATATACAATTCTCAGTATTATTCTCTTAAAATATTTTTTTTTTTTGTTCTATCTCATAATGTTGGTGTTAAAATAATGAAATAAATGTTCTGCCCAAGATTTGATGTCCAGTATACTAAGAGACACCATATGGCATAAATTGGGATTTGTGTCTAATTCATACATTTCACAAATTGCAAACTACTATTTATCTATATGATTGAATCTGTGTCCTTTCGAGAGAGAGATATCGCAACCACCACAAAGGGCAAACTACTTTCTATCTTGAAGTTGATGATTGATTTAAATATATGCATAAATCACATCTTCCATCCATTTGGTTGCGAAGAAGAAGAAAAATGGAGAAAACGCCCTAAGAAACCTAAAACCAAGACTTAAATCAGCACCTTGTGGATGTTGGGGAAGAATTCATAAAAAATGTATGCCAAACCCAAAAAAGGCTCGAAGACTTCACCCATTTATTTATTTATTTTTGAGTTGGGGGTCGTGGACTTACAGTGGGTTCAAAATACCGACTTTGGAAGCTGTCAAAATTTTTGAACATTGAAAAGGCGACTTCTACTGTTTTGGATTTGAATCATTACAGCTGAATGGAGAGATATCATGCCAATACATACATAACACGTCACATGATGGTTGACAAAGGGTACTTTGACTGAGGCATCCTTTGTATCACATGCTGGTTGGTACTGGCTTGAAATCTCTCCATTCAGACTGGAGATGAGTCAAAGGCCCCCCCCCCCGCCCCCCCGTTTAAGATATTTCATCATTTTCCAACTATAACCCACAATTGATCCTTAAACAGGTAAATTATCCAAAAAGAGTAATTTACCAGGGTCTTTTGTTGTTTTCCTATAGTGCAGACTTTCATGTTTGTCGCCGTTCATGGTTTGTAAAACAAAAGCATAAGAAAGCTAATGCTTTAAATAAACTGGTGGCCGGCCCTAGTGTATTTACTGAAAAATCTTTTTGGAATGTTTCTCCATGCGAAACTAGGCAAAAGATCAGCTCAGACAAGGCTTTCCCAAGCATCAAGCAATCTTGCCCGAGTTGCCATGTAGAACAAAGAAAAAAAAAGAAAAAGAAATCAAACCCAAGGTATAACTTGGGTTTTTGCCTTCCTTATGCAGCTACATGACAGCTCGAGCAAGATGCTTACGCATGCTTGTGGAAACCTTGCTTGAGCTGATCTTTGTCCATGCGACTATGGAGGTTACAACTGAGGATCTAGATACATTCCTAAAGGCTCGACAGGCCAAGATTGTACAATAAGTTTTACGTTCAATCAAGAATTGGGTTTGGCTGTCTTTACATAATTCAACTTGGCAAAGGCGATCCTGATCATGGGAGATTATATAGATATGTTAAGAACATGGGGTTCCATCTCAGAAGGTCAACTTATTGAGAGTAGCCCAAGTCCTTATTAACCCAAGACTAACTCCATTTCTAACCGATGTGGGACTTTTTGCATTCCCAACAATCCCTCTCTCGAACAAGACCCACGAGGTTCACCAAGCCCTCCCTCAAGCGAATATCTTTTCTGTTCACATCTCTCTCACATCAAGGAGATCACACTCCATCGAGATAATCTACTGCGACAAGGGCCACCACGTTACCATGGATCTTTCATCTCGTGGGCTTTCCATGGAAAATTCATCCTTCACAAGCAATAAGAAGGGCCCACCACCTTTGCTTTTTTTTTTTTTTTTAATTCAGCCATCATTCAAGGATTTATTATGCGGCATACACTCGGCTCCTTTGGGGTTTGGCTTTGATACCACTTGTTAAGAATATGAAGTTTTATATCAAAAGGTCAACCTATTGAGAGGAGTAGCCCAAGTCCTTATTAACCCAAGACCAACCCCATTTCTAACTGATGTAAGACATTTTGCATTCCCAACAAGATATTATAACTTGAAGAACATGAGAAACCACTTCAAAATGTCATTATTATTTTTATTTATTTATTTAGGTAACAGCATCATCCAGTTAGTTTGAAAATACAGTTTTCAAACAATATTTTGACCTATATATATAGAAATGGACCCTAGTTAAGTAACTTTCAAAGTCCTCCCAACATAATGATTGTCTGTGTTGACACAAACCTCTATAAATATGCATTGATTGACACATGATGGGTTTTTGAATTTGGCCTCTTTGAATACCTACTTTTTCATCTGAACACTTTTTTGGATGTTTTTAACCCCAAACACAACACATGTTAGCTTATCATTCACTATACACACTAGACACTTTTTCATCACAAACATTTTCTTCCAAACAAAAATCATTCAATATCTCTACGCCATGGGTTGTGATTGTAAAGAAGGAATCCATGATTCATACAAGGATGACTCACATCCTCTATGACGGGAATTTTGTGAGCCGCCATGAGCTGAGACACAAAGAGGGGGTGGGTCCTGCTAAAAGTGTATGGCTCCACCCCCTTTGTGTCTTGGCTCATGGTGGCTCACAATATTCTTGGCACAGAGGATACGAGTCCCCCAACAGTAGACTCTATCATCTTTCAATTTTACTTTATAGATGGTGTGTTAACTGATCTAAACAACTTTGAGACAAATGAAAACTCATAAGATTTCAACAGTCAATCGATATATATATATATATATATATATCGATTGATGAATGAAATATCCTCTACAGTTAAAAAAAGCTAACCACAGGTGGTGTTGGTGTTCATTGAACATGATAGTTAAGCAAAGTTTTAAATTTTGAAAGGGAGTTAAATTATGGAAATATGGTTTGCAGTGAACATCATCACCACTTGCTGCCAAGTTTTTCAACTATAGAGGATCCTTTAAACCTTATATAAGACTATTCTCTCCAACATTAAAATTGTATATTTTTAATGCTCAATACTTAACCGTGCTAGTGAGGGCAGATCAAATAGTGCCTACACGGGTTGTGGGAATCCCTATTGCTCTAGTCGCAAAGAATGAAAGAGCAACATTTTGGGCATATAAGAATGTATTGTATTTACTAAATTCCCTTGTGGTATAGTGGCCAACAAGATTCCTACCAGTGGGTATTTGGGCACAGACTTGCTATTCACATATTACTATACATCCATCCATTCATCCACATATTACCATACATCCATCTATTCATATGCATATTATTATATATCAATCCATCCATATATATCATTATATTATAAAATTTGAGGCAAAAAAGTTAGAAAATCAAAAGTTTGACCCCATTTAGGTAATTCTAAAAGTATTCAAAACTAACTTTTTCCCTTCTAAAACATTAAACTACTACTACAAC
>JAOXJP010180771.1:0-12465 GCA_025762735.1 Platanus orientalis
GTTTGATCTTCACTTGATTGGATTGGGTGGTGGTGATCTCCATCATCTTTTGGCATCATCTCCATTGGTAGGCTTTGTTAATGGGCTTTAAACTTCAATTAGGCTTTTTCGTGAGATCTTACAAGAGAAAATACATAATTTAATACAAATACACATAAAATAAATGTGATAATACTCATTTTGATTATGATAATTATATAATTTTAAGCAATTATTAAATACCATGTAGTTAAATTTTAGAGGTGGTGAATAAGATATAATTAACTTTTTAATTCTTTTTAAAACTTTTAACCCCATCTTAGTTTTCGGGAGTTAAATGTTGATGCCCAATTTTAACTTAACTCAATTATTGTGTTTGGTGCCTAAATGTTAATGTTCCAAATATGAAAATGCAAATTGACAATCAAACAAAGATTACACCCCACAACACAAGACGTATAGTGTTTCTGCCACTCCAGGGCCTATGTCCACTTTCAACTACTCAATTTTATTAATCAATTACAATGATTACAAGGAATGAGCAAACCTTAAATTACGTACTTGGTGTCTTCGGCAAGCACAGCCTTAGTTGTCTCCGAGCCAAGGTCTTATAATTCATCACATGGCATCTCCGATTGTTGACTCAAGGGTGCAAGGTATATGATAAAACCTTAACATATGTGTTTAGTGTCTCCAATAAGCACAGCATTGGTGGTCTTCGAACCAAGGACTTACAATTTATCACACAGTGTGTTCGACCGTTGACACAAGGGAATATGGTATGAATACCAAGGTGGTTCTCAATAACTAAATATGATAGTTTAAGTTCAAGTATGGGAATCAATGTCCCAATATATAATGTGGCTCTCAATAGCCTAATATGCCAATATGGTCCACCAAGGGAATCATGTCCATATGTGAGTAGTGGCTCCCAATAGCTAAATATGTTAATTTGGTCAAGGAAGAAAACCAATATTTCAATGTAGAGAGTGGCTCTCAATTAACCAAATACATTAAGTGTATAGTCTCTACTCAATACTAAGGGAGTGTGTGAATGTCTTTAATGAAGAAAAGTATGCAAGTAAATCACACAACTAAGTATGGCCGCTAGAATTGACAAATATAAGTGAGGCTCATAAAGGTTACATCTCTTGGAATGGTTTTCCAAGGATTCACTTGTAGAGTAGTAGTATAGATATACAATAAGCAAAAGCTAACCACAAACTACCTACAATGTAAACAAACTCTGAAATATAAGCAAAATTTTTGCCTCAACCTTTGAGGTTGGGAGTTTGTATGCTCAGAGTGAAGGAGCAATGCCTTTAACCTTCCTCCTCTCTTCTCTTGCAAAGGAAACCTGCTTCGTTGCCACAAGAGAGAGAACCAACTCTCTTCTTATCCTCTAGTTGCTTGAAAACTTAAGTGAATGAGTGAAGACAGTGTAGGGCTTGTACAAATCTTGCTCTTGTCCAAAAATCATTTTTCTTTCCCTTAGCAAATCCCTTAAACCTTTTTTTTCTCAAGAGCACCTCATGTAGAGGATTTCAAGTGATTTTCCCAAAATGAATCATCAATAATGTTTCTAATATGTGTGGGAGGTTTTAGTTCATCATTTGGGACTAATCTCCTTCTTATAGGTCTATCCAAGGCTCTCTATGGCCTCCAACGGTAAAAAAACTTCAAAAAAACTAGCCGTTAGAGTTAAATTTATGGCATGACCGATCATGGGCTTTGTGATCGATCATGACTATGATTGGTCACAAACCCCATGACCGGTCATAGTCTATGATCTGAAATTCAGAAATAGCTCTTCAAGCTGGTCATTTTGGGCACTTGGAGGTTCTGAGCAAACATTTGGATCAAAAGTTATAGCCATTTTAAGTTGACATGACTATATTTACTTCCCAGCTCATTTATCACTTAAGGGTTTTTGAAAATTTGTACCTAAGGATATATATTGGTCTTTAGGCCTTCCTATAATCAAACATTGGTCTTTAAGGGGTCTCTTAGAGTAGCCACACAACATCCATTTGGTTTTATACCTGATTTACCTTTTGGGCTCGAAGATGGTGACCTAACTCTTCCTTGACACTTCTTGGGTTCTTTTCTTGATAGACTTGACTTATTGTAATTAAACATTTTCTTTGTCATGTTGATAGTCTCTATACTAGACACTCATAAGCTCACTCATTAATAACCTATCACCTAGACTTGGAATGAAATTGACAATTTACATCATGACTTTACACTATACATAAAAATCGTTAGAAAATGCTTGACATGATTATACCAAATATCTCTATCATGATATGTTTAGGAAATGCTTATCATATCATTGTATCTTCATATTGCCATGAATATTGTTATGCACGTATAGTAAAAGAATATCATGAATAAGTAGAATTATGCATATTGTCATGCATAGATATTAGAAGAATGTCATGTATAAATAGAATCATGTGTATTTTCATGCATAATTTATATGTGATGAACCATGACGATGAATATATAGTTCATTTGATGGCTAGTAGATGATGTATGTACACTAGCACATGCATGCATGCTAGAGATTGATATGTATAATATATGGAGATATATTCAATATTTTTATATTGAAAGATTCTTACTTTACTTACCGGATTTTTATCGTAGGTTTTGTGTACCTACTTACGAGCTGTAGATCTCACCTATCCATATCATTACTTTTTCAGGTGAGGATTAGTGCAAATACACCTTGTGGAGTGCCTAGAGGTTAGAGAGAATGCATGTGAAAACTGTTTTCTTTTAGTTACTTTTAGTTTACTTTAGATCATACTTTTATTAGACATTATTATGGGGTTGTATTAAACTTGAAGTTATGTACTAAAGGATTACAATTTTATGTTTTGGTTGTAAGCATGAGAAACCAATTTTATAGATGATATATGTTTATAGTTTATTTTTGCTGCACCTTTAAGATTATGATGTTAGTAATGGATTATTCTTATCCCGATGCGCATGTTATGTTAAATCTACAGTAAAGATAAAATGCTAAAATTTATAGTGATTAGAATATGGATCTAGTTAGTAGCAACCCGGTTTCACGCCTAAATAAGGTTATGAAATTTGGGGTCATTATAGTATGGTTTGTAGGGATGGAAAATCATATTATGAGGCCGTGAAATCCTGTTAAAAAATTGTATCTAGATAGTGGGTTCGGGTGAAAACATCAATATTTGGGAAGATGCGTGGATTCCAAATTTGGAATCGAGGAGATTAACGTCCCAAAGACCAACTGATTGTCCTATTGTAAAGGTGACACAATTAATTGACAAACCAATATATAGGTGGAACATTAATTCCATTAAGCCTTTCATTTCCCAATAAGAAGTAGATGCCATCAACATTACATACATATCTCCTAAGCTAGACATAGATGAAGTAGTCTGGAAGCAGGACAAAAGAGGATTATTTTCAATCAGATCAAGTTATGCATCCATCGTGGACCTTCCTCAATATCACTTCAGCCCACAATTGAAGTTGTCTAAAAATCTATATAGCATAATCCAGTGCCAAACAAAATTAAAAGCTTTGTGTGGAAGGCTTGTAAAGAGGCTCTTCTTGTTTGCACAAATATCTATAGCCGCATCCCATCAATTAACTCGATGTGCCCTCTGTGTCATGATGGACCAGAGACCACTATTCACTGCCTCTTATCATGTCCTAAAATTCAACGAGTGTGGACCCATCTTCACCCCTCATATCATACATTGAGGCAAAATCACAACTTCTTCTTGGACTGGCTAAAGGAAATGGTGGTTCACAAATAGCCATCAAAGCAAGATACAAGAGAAGCAATATTGATAATTTCTCTTACATGATGGTCTATTTGGTGTCTTAGAAATATTTAATAATATATCTTTTAAGATGCATGAAATTATTTACATGTTTTGCAGAAGAAATCCTCAAGCCTCCCCGTCATCATCGAAATCCTCATCCAAATCACGAAAGGGAGGATGAATGACAGCCTTTAAGTTAGGAATGGATGAAAATCAATGTGGACATAGCTTGCCTTGTAGAACAAACAGTAACTAGTTTAGCAATCATGGCCCGTGATCACTTGGGTAACAAGAAAAGTTCAATTCCCATTCTCAACAATGGTAAACGGGTCATTAGCGCGAAAATTCAGGCAATATGGCAAGGTCTTCGCTTGGCAAAAGAGCTAAATTGTGTAAAGTTGATTGTTGAATCAGACTCCTTATTCGTCGTTGACATTGTGAATGATGGAAAGGAGTCGTGGCTATAGTCAGTCAGATCATTGGTTGTAGATTATAAAAGTTTGATGTCAAATTTCCATACTTGTAATCTGATTCAGCTCATGAGCTTACTCAATCAAGACTGTGTCAACCCATACGTAGGCAGGGTGGTAATCGTAGGTATTTGGAGGGTTCCTCCTCTGCTTTTGTGTTTTGAATGTTGTTTTAACATTACCAAAAAAAAAAAAAAAATCTAGGCCGATTGAACTCATTCGTGGAATGTGGATGGATTGGTGGCTGCCTGCCGTATTTGACTTGTCTTTTCACCGACAAAGACATTTGTGGCATACATTTGACCCGATAAAATTTTTTTAAAAAAATCATGACAAGGACTATTAGGTTGAAGATGACCACATGGAGAAAAGGCTCACTTATTGAACGAATGGGAATCTTCTTGCCCGCCACCAAAAGCAAGCACGTGAAAGACTATACAGACCATATCTACTCTATGATTAGTCCGTCGCGGCTATATTGATTACTAAAACTTTGCAAATTTTGATTGTCAACATGTGGCCAAAAAAACTAAAAGCATCAACTTCAACATTTCATTTCTTTGATTTTTTTGCCACGTATGGACCAACGAAATTTGCAGAAGGTCCTCAGAAGTTTAACGATCATGATAGGATCGGGAAGAAAATTAAAATGTGTTATTAAATTTTTAACAGCAACTGCAGAGAGGATACTATTACATTTCGTGATGACGTAGATACTTACGCAAGTCCAACCTTTCAATTTGGGTTTGACGTGCACACCATGCCTATGGGGATTCGTATCTATCATCTGCGCCACCCCCCTGATGGGACACTCGGGGGGGAATCAATTCCCTTTTTGGAGGTTTTTGATTCCCCTTCTTGAGTGTCCCATCAGGGAGGGTGCCGCAGATGATTTCACGCCGTGAGGGACACAAAAGCAGGTGGGCCTATACACTTTAAAAATCAAATGTGTATGGGTCCCACCCTAACAGGGGCCGCGTGGTCTTACCGTGGAGCTTACGCATAATTTAGTGCTGTCAGACAATACACGACACGGCTAATAATGCCCCCGCTTTTAAGTCCACTCAATATTAAATTTTGCATACATATCGTCAATATTTTAAGCTTGTTGCGGAGGATTTGCTCTACAACCTTTTTAGTAAGACTGGTGAATCTTCGTTTTGATCTGTCTCTTGGCTTGGCAGATAAAAGCAGCTGTCTTTACAAGAACAAAGCTTGTTAACATAAAATCTATGTTTTCTATTAAAATGTTGAGAAGAAGACATCTTTTAGTTTCAGTAGGGTTAACGATTTTCTTAGGCGTCATTGCTTTTGTTATCTACCTTGTGGCTAAGCAAGATTCTGACCACTTCATCTGCCAGCAATCTTGCGGGAATCTGCGTAACATCAGCTACCCTTTCCGCTTCAAAGGCGATCCTCGAAACTGCGGTGATTCTAACTACGAACTCGCTTGCGACAGTAATCGTGCCATTTTATCATTGTACTCCGGGAAGTACTACGTCAAGGAGATCTCTTACCAGAATCGTTCGATTCGAGTCGTGGATACCGGTCTCCAGAGGGAAAATTGCTCCTCCAAACCTCTCTATTCCTTGGCGAGCTACAACTTCAGCTCTACAGATCCATACCAGTTGTCGGACTTTTATGGGTATGGGTCTTTGGATTTTATATTAATTTTCACGAATTGTGTGGCTCCATTGACACTCAATTCTTCTGGGTATGGCTATGACTATGTTGATACCAGTCCTTGCACCAATAATGGTTCTTCTATATCCTCGAAAAAGCATTCTTACGTTCTAGTAGGAGGACAAGACAGCATATCAGCGACGGACTTCCCGGACTTATGCACCGTAGACATAGTGGTCCCGATGCTCCGTACTGAGCGCCGGTATCTTAATTTTTCAGACATCCACCGTGACTTGGTAATGGGTTTTGACCTCTCATGGTATCGCATCGACTGCAGAAATTGCTCGGGAGGAGACGATTTTTGTTATGCTGATTATGATGATGATGCACTTTATTACAATGTTCCAAAATATTTAACAGCTAAGTGCTTTGACGGGGGCTGCGGACCATCCAATTTCACCCTCTATTGTGCGTAAGACTTTTCTAACACTTTCTGTTTCTGCATTAAGCTAGTTGTAGAGAATTTGCTCTCAAACTTTACATGTTAACAACTGAATGGTTTATAGATCAGATGCTCAGAAAAGCCTTAGAAAACTCGGTCTCTACTCAGCGGAGCCAATGAGTTGAGTTAATTTTTAAGCCTTTTAAAAAGTTATAAAACTCGGATTGCTTGTCCAATTGCAGCTGCTAACCTTAATCCGTAGCCAGTTCTTTGCAGCCTCAACCCCGGACTACACCAAAAATCACTGCATCTACCAAGCTGTTTTTTCACAATTCGTCCGGATTTCTATGGATTGTCTTCTTGTTTATGAACTAATTGGTTTTTAAAAAATATGGTTTTACCAATGTTTTGAAGATCCTAAGTATCTAAACACTATTCCCGACTTCACCTCTTTTGTTTCATTTTCTCAAAACACTCCTAATATTAGAAAGGGAGCAAATGTCCTGATTTGGACACCAAGGGATGTCATATGGAATAAAATGGGCGGCGGGAATTTAAAATTTCATCTACCTTCCACTTTTATTCTATATAACGCCCTTGTGTCCAGGATATCAAGGGACGTCATATGAAGTAAAATGGGTGGAAATTTGAAATCTCATCTAGATCTCTCCCGTTTTATTCCATATGAGGCTTCTTGTGTCCTGGACACCAAATCCTGGACAGAACATTTATTTCGATCAGCAAAATTACAATTATAGAATATGATAACTTGATCCTTTAACAACGTGGACAAAGGCTAATGGTGAACTCTCAATAAGAGAAGTGTGATTCTATTGGCGCTAAGCATGTATGTCTTTTGTTTGTTATAGGTATAATATATATCTTAAAATTTGTTTATTTGCTAATTAATTAAAAAACATAATGCAACTAATTAAATAAGTACAAAATTTTCAAATAAATAAACAAGCATGGAATCATAATAAACTTTAATTATTAAATTGTTTATTTTTTAGAATTTAATTAATTGTTATGTTTTAAGTATATTTTTAATCTGGTTTATATTATATATTTTTTCTATTCTTTATAATTTTTCAAAATTTTATCATTATTGTAGTTGTTTGGGTTATATATATATATATATATATATATATATATATATATATAGTGAACCGCAGTCAAATAATACAATCTGAGGATCAAACACTGCTTACCCAAAACCAACCACCTCACCGGTTACCCATCACCTTGCCGGTTTGCTACCTCGTCTGATTTACAAAAATATGGTTAATCCCAAGATTAAAGAAGAGTTGTCAACTATAAAGAAGACTAGGGCCGGCCTATGATGGGTCTCAACTAATGGATCACCAAAGCTAAAAGTAAAAAGGAAAAAATGTATAACTAGATTATTTCAATTTTTCTTAATACAAATTTCAATTATTTATTTTACAGATTTCATTTGGACAGTTGGGAAACATTTAATTAAAACTCCTAAAAACACTCTGCCCCACTGGGAGAATGCTTTGCCCCCACCTATTGAGGATTTTATACGCCAATCCCTAACCTGTGCCGTGTCCGCGAATGGTCAAGCCGGTGAAAACAATGCCAAAAGTGATTTTTATTTTTGGGGGAGTGTGTTAAACACTTCTGACACTGATGTGCCCGCGTTGACTTAGGCGTTTTTATATGTCATAGAAAAGCTTTGCCGACCTTTCCCAAATAGAAAAAAAAGTTTAAAAAATATACAAAAAGTTTATAGATGCCAAAAATCATTTTGGTTATACTGAGTTTTATGTGGAAATTTCTTAGGGGGGGCTGATTTAATAGAGTGGGGCCACAATATCAGTTTGTGGTTAGGACATAGTTGGTTACTCCCTGTTTGGTTGTCACCTGTAATAAAATCATTTCATTTTAAATTCCCAAGACATCCAAAGCCATAAGGTGATGGTTCAAAATGAACTCATTTAGATTCAAAATGATTTGTTAGGAAAGAAGTCATCTTAGGTTTTTTTATAAGATGAAATGATTTATGTTATCCTTCATATATTGGTAATGAATGAAAATCAATCCATTCTCGTTGGAGCACATAAACACTCGGGTATCATGGAAGACCAAAATGCTTTAAAATGCTCTGAAACATAGTGCTAGATCAGACGGTTAATAATTATCTGATCATGTTTGACTTCTGGTGTAGTCAATCTTTTAGGTAGAACTCATCAAATTATAGGTTCTGGTTATCCTCTTAACATGAGATATGTTGTGCATTATGAGGGCCTAAGCCTATTTACAGGTCCTGTGATCTTAGACTCGGATTCTCCCTTTCAACAAACACGCAGCTCAGTTGTAATATATGATTTCCTAGGGCTTACCAAGGCGTTCCTATAACAACTCTATAATTTCTATACGCAGATTACTATTTCCATTGTAACAAGTGGTTCCTTAACATTTTTTTTTTATTTGAACAATGCAGGCTTCCAGGATTATTGGCTCAACAAAATCTACAACGAATTTCTTTGTAGTGTTTCTTACTTTCCTTTTCATTTGAAGTTCATTATTTTAAAGCTTTATCTGAATTTTTCATACTCTTAACCCCCCCACTCCCCCCGTTGTTTCTCTCTTTTTTGGTTTATGTAACAGATAAAGAACGATATCCACTCCTGATCATAGGTAAGGTCCTCTTACAAGTTGTGAATTATGAAATGTTGTATCGAATGGATCACTTGGAGCACTTTATCAACATAAGGAATTCAGAAGGGTAAATTAGTAATTATAGTGATATTCTGCATCCGGATTGGTTTGATATAAACTTTTCCTGCAACTACAAGTGATCAGAACTCACATGCAAGTCTATTTTGCAAACTCCGTGATTAGCTGTGCCAATTTTTTCTACCTTTTTGTCGCATAAAAAAAACCAAAAAAAAAAAAACTATAGTTAAAAACTAAAAACTCATGCCTGTTGTTCATGCTACAAAAAGCCATAAAAATTGCCACAGCAAACCTTTCATCATTTTGCACTTGCCATACGTCACTCGCCAACTCACAAACTAAATTAGTTATGCAAATTATCAAAAAATTGCTAAAGCAACAGCTACAAGTGTCTGTCCACGGAAAAATCCAAACATTTTGAGGATAGATACATAATGGCTTTGTTGAGACAAAGTTTAGAGGCATGCTCCCAACTAATTTGGATGGTGATATGGATAAGGTAGTCAGTCATTTTCCTGATTCTGTATGGTTTTGATGACGATTCTCAAGTCTCAATTTGTCAGGTCCCAGCTAGATAAACCAATTTTGGGTCTTGTTCGTCCATGTTCGTGAAGACCAGAAATTTGATCCGAATGAAAAAAAAAATCTAAATATGGAGAATTTCGGATGAAAGTAAGCAACGTGAATAGGAAAAAAAAAATTTTGACCCGTTTTTTAATGTACTGGACAGGATTAGAACCATATTTGCATATGTATTAGGGTTTTTAGGGTATTTATATGTTTCATCCTAGGGTTGCATGCGTGGACGGAGAGGTTCCGAAAATTGTAAATCGTCTTTGACGAGTTTTTCTAGATAGTGAAAGTTTTCTCTGCGACTCCACGATTTTTCCTTTAAATTGGGGTTTTCCACGTAAATTTTGTGTTATGCGTGATTTATGATTTCGTTTTTGGTTGTTGATTTATTGTATCACATTTCTTCTATGACAAAGAATGTAGAACGATCCTATCAAGGAAAGGGGAGGGGGGAGACCTTTAAGATTCTACTTTTATAATTACTTGTACAAAAGGGTTAAAACCTTAATTTCACAGAATTTTTTTTTATTTTTTTGGAGAAAGCGAGAGATAACTATTACTATAAAGCAATTGTTCATCTTTCTTTTTAACATAGTGGAACTGGTATGAACCTGTGGACATAGGCAATGTTGCCAAACTAAGTAAATCAATGTTTCTTTTGTATGTGATTGCTACTTATTTTCTTTTTCGTCTTTCCTTTACTTCCATTGACATCCCTAATTTTGATACATTCTCCACATGTGATTCTCCAGGATCCGTAATAGTAGCAAGAATTGTATGTGGCTTTCTATGTTTCTTTGCATTGCTGATCTATATGCTGCGACGGAGACACTTGTCTATGGATGAGAACATTGAAGAGTTCCTACAGGGTCACAACAATCTTGTGCCAATTAGATATTCATATTTGGACATTAAAAGGATGACCAAAAATTTCAAGGACAAATTAGGCCAAGGAGGCTTTGGCACTGTGTTTAGAGGTCAGCTTCGAAGTGGCCATCATGTCGCGGTAAAGATGTTAGGCAAGTCCAAAGGTAATGGCCAAGAATTCATCAATGAAGTCGCCACCATTGGGAGGATTCATCATGTTAATGTGGTGCAACTTATTGGATTCTGTTCAAACGGATCAAAACGGGCTCTGATTTATGAATTCATGCCTAATGGGTCTTTAGAAAAGTATACCTTTTCCCAAGAAAAAGAAGAAAGACTCTCACTGAGTTGGGATAAAATGTATGAGATTGCCCTAGGAGTTGCTCGTGGGATTGAGTATTTACATCGAGGATGTGACATTCAAATTTTACATTTTGATATCAAGCCCCACAACATTCTTCTTGATGAGAACTTCGTTCCAAAGATTTCTGACTTTGGGCTCGCAAAATTCTATCCAATAAATGATAATACTATCACTCTTACTGCAGCACGAGGAACAATCGGATATATCGCTCCAGAATTGTTCTACAAAAGCATTGGAGGTGTCTCATACAAGGCTGATGTTTATAGCTTTGGAATGTTGCTGATGGAAATGGCTGGGAGAAGGAAGAATGTGAATGCATTTGCAGATCATTCAAGCCAAATTTACTTCCCATCATGGATATATGATCGATTCAATCAAGGAGAGGATATGGAAATCGGAGATGCTACAGAGAATGAAAAAAGAATAGCAAAGAAGTTGGTCATAGTTGCTCTATGGTGTATACAGTTAAAGCCTATTGATCGTCCTTCGATGAGCAAAGTCGTAGAGATGCTAGAAGGCAATGCTGAATTTTTGGAATTGCCACCCAAGCCTTTTGCATATCCACAAGACACGCCAGTTGACAATGATGCACTTGACACAAATCCTATGGAAAGATCAATCTAGTTGAATACGCTAGTTGAATACACTAGGTTTTATCCGGTGCCTATCCTTTCTTTATCGTCAAGATGGATAATTATGGTCATATAATGATTTATCTTTAAGGTTTGATCCATGGCTAATGTAACTGGTGAATTATATGATATGCTAGCTTAGAAGTTTGTTTGTCACTTCTCTCTTGTTTTTTTCGGCACTAGATTTTTCAAAAAAAGGGGAAAAAACGGCTATAATTTCTTTATAAATCACTATCTGAACCTATAGAGGACGCTAAGTCAACTAAGTTTGACCATAATTAGATCTTGTGCATGGATGAACTAAGGTGTGGGCAACACTGTTACGCACCCCGAAAATATGGATTAAAGAGACATTCAAATTATCCAAAATCTCGAAGAAGTTTATGATGATAAACCGAGCATCCCAATGGATGTTGTCTAGGTCATCTCTTAAGGACAAGAAGTTTTTTGCATTGCCCTTAAGAATGAACTTCGTCGCACCCATAGGTACTGTGCCATTATCAAGCCCATGAGCTCTTCATATCCCTCCATCACCATGGGTGAGGCAATGGATCTGCATTTTGTTCTCGCATGATCAAGATGCCCTCGTGATCTCTCAAAATGGCTGGTGTATACTGCCTTTCAAGATTGACAAAAGATGGCGCTGTCAAAATTTTTCTTGAACACCCGGAGGCTGGGGGCTTCTATTTCGTGTTGATCTTGCTGAGGATTGAAGCCTTTGTGGTCTAATGTGGAGAGATCCTAAGGCATCTTCTGAATTCTTCATCATACTGTTGAACAGAAAAAATGTGGGTTTTGGTTTATTTAGATACTGTATTGTTATTTCAGTATTCTACATACATGTGCATTCTACTATAAACTACTGCAGAAAATTACTTAAATAAAATAATTGAAACACTTACTTGATTCGGATGATTTAACTTCACTTGATTCGGATGATGTGACTTCACTTGATTCGGATGATGTAGATCAAGGCTAGTGTTAGACACTATGT
>JAOXJP010180782.1:0-12465 GCA_025762735.1 Platanus orientalis
CCCTGGAAGAGATTTATCAAAAAAGTAAATCCATGAAGATCACGATTCTAGGTGATGGAAGTTCGGGTGAAAAGTTGAGATCCCCGAATTCCATGGTAGGTTTCCGCCAACTGAGTTCTTTGATTGGGTCATCAATGTTGATGAGGGGCCTAATAATAAGCATGTTTAGTTGGTCAGAACGAGGTTTTGTGGGAGAGTTGGCACTTGGTGGCAATAGACGAAACTTACTCAAGCCCTCCGTGATGATGACATCTTGCCACGTAACAAGTATGGTATAATATATTAACGTAGGAGGAGAGTCCCGGTGAGCCTTTATATGGACTAGAGTACATTTGGAGTCCATTGTCTCAATCCAGGATCGATCCGGATGAGTTTCGAGTTTTTGACATTTTCAAGGCATGTGGGGCCCACTTTCTATCTTTGTGGGGCCACATGTGTGGGCTATCATGAGCGGCATGCGTGGAGATATTTTATTTTATATTTGGTTTTCTTTTTATGCATTTTCTTTCAGTTTATAGACCTATTTTGGTGTCTAGGAGAGATAAAGGGATATATTGGATATATGTTTTTTTTAATAAAGGGTATATTTGGAAGTGTTATAAAAACACCTCTAAAGAGGGTTTGGTCGACCACCAAGAGAGGAAGTTATGTTTTTGGCTACTTCTTATTTGCTTAGACTTTTATTTTGTAGACAAGAAGGGTTAAAACCCTATTTTCTAATTTATAAATAAAAGTAAAGAGACCTATAGTCGACTACTCCCTGAATATTGAAATATTTTTGTTGTTCTTATCTTTCAAAAGGCTGCACGATTTGGCATCTTCAAGCTTTCTAAGCTTTGGGTGAAACTTGACTTTAGGTTGGTGATTTCCTTAGACCCTCTTATCTTCTTCTACATCTCTTCTCCTTCTAAATCTTCTTTTGTACATCTTCTTTTTCTCTCATCTCACATTTTTTATTGGTTTTCTTGATCCCCTTTTGCTGCCCATTGCTCAGAACATCTCTTTACATTATTCTCATCATCCCTACAACCTTCCCATTACATCCCCTTGTTTCCCTTTCAATTAAAACATCATTCTCCTTCCTTTGACACTTTACGGTTAATCCAACCCTGTGCTAAACCTGTAGAATTTCAAGAAACCTCAAGAAAATCCCCAAACCTTATACCATATTCCTCTAATCCATCCCTATACCTGTTGGCTACTTTAAATCATCTCCCACTTCATCCCTTCATCCCTTCATCTTATGTATTATCCCTACCATCAATAATCCCTGTTGGCCTTGAAAACACCATGAGAATCCTTAACCCCAATCCAAGACCCTATAAAACTCACTTTTAAAATCAAGAAACCCTGCACAAAAAGTTTCTAACGTACCTGGACTGGATATTTTGTGTACTTAAAGAACAATTAGTAGTTTTACACCTACAATTACACTTGGATGTTTAAACTTTGAAGTTTTGGGTGGGAAAGCCAGTTAACTATCCATCAGCCTACGGTCAGATTTATGGGTTTGGATTTATTGATACCTTGAGATATTGCTTCTATAGGGTGTTCTAAGTGCATCTTTTAGCTGTTTGGGTTATCAACGTACGTGGGAGTGTGATTGTTGAAGAGATTTTTTCTGAAGTAACATTTACATTTGTTGATATACTGCTGGGAATAAAGTGTTGCAGTTAAGGTGTTTGAAGAAATTGTTAAGAGAATCTTACTTGAAGATTTGAAGTTTTTTTGGTAGCTGACTAAAGAATTTGATTCAGAAAGGGTTCTATTACTTTTATCATATGATTACAGCTGGTTGACTGTGGAAACACCAAGTATAAACTTCTATAATTTAAAGGAGGGTTGCAGTCCAGATTTTGCACAGTAGGTGTCTTCTTTCACTTGTTTAACTGCATCTTACTGCTACCCACGCTTATGGCATATATACATAATCTTTGTTAGTCTTTGGTTACTGTTTATTATTCCTTATAGCCTACTGGTAGCACTATTTTATTGTTTTCCCAAGGGAGCTAGATCTATCCCATTCCTTAATTCTTACTTGGAGACATGTTGTTTACTGTTCAATCCTTATTTTTATTACCATAACCTTCTTTCTAGCATAAATTTTGTAGGTCTTTCATGCATTATTTTGTTAATTATTCCCTAGTTCAAAACATAGTTGATAATTTAGTATTTGGTACTTGTTTTCATTATTTTATATGTTCTAGTTTGTTAAGTTGAGTCTATCAATTACTTGGTTTCCTTCTTTATTACTTTAAGCTATTTGATAAGGAGAGGAATATTGTTTCTAGTTAAATTTGCTTAAGTTAATTTATTTGTGGAACTCTATGCATTTTACTTTCTCATGCATGCTACATCACTCTGTGGTAAGGTGAATCTAGGATTGTGGGAGAAACTAAAGAAACATATAGTAACTATACGAGGATGTTGTACCAATGACTCCAAAACTTGTGGCAAGAGACTAAGACAGTTGACGAGTCTACTAAAAAATTCTATCGTTTAGTTACTCACAATGATTTAATTGACACAAATGAGTAATTAGTATCTCAATATATTGGAGGTTTACGACAACATTTCCAAGATATCTTGAATTTGTTCAATTTGTTCTTAGATTCCGAAGCACATCAACAAGTACCAGATTTTGAGCGATAGATGAGTTAGAGAGGGGTTGGAAACAATTCCAATAGTCAAAGTAATTCTAGCACACAACCCGTGGCCTGTGCATCTGGCTAACAAGGTGCTGCCAGTAAACCAATCGGCATAGGATGGCTAAACCGAGCTTCAGCCTTAGGTGTCATGTCGAGCTGTTACTAGTGTGATGAGCCAGATCATAAGGAAACTGAGTGTCGAAAAAGTGATTGTACGGGGAAGGGTCTGTTCATAGAGATGGTGATGTTGATAATGAGCAAAGTGGTGACTTCACCCAAGATCTTTCGTTCGATAGCAATGACAATGATACACTCTAGGATGAATATGTTGTAGGTGATCAAGGCCAGTCATTGGTAGTGAGGAGGCTGTGATTCACCCCAAAGGCAATAGATGGAGGGGGTTGGCTTCAGAATAACATCTTTGATGTAGACAATCTCAAGAAACTCTTGTATGTTCCTCCACACAAGAGAGCAAGGTTCAAGACTTGTGTAATGTATGGGTTGTAGGGTATTACATTTGTAATAGGGCCTTTAGAGCCATGGGTATTTAGTAATTTTTATTGCATAAGGGTATTTTTGTAATAAGGCATTGTTACCAAGGGGAATTTAGTAATTTTAGTGTGTCAACAAGTTAAAGTGGGGCCCTCTTGGAGTGTTAGTCGAAATCCTCTAGAAGGTCTTAATTTTTACTAGTTTTGGGTTTAGGATAGTCGTAGGTAGCAATTAAGCTAGTAGTTCACAACTTTCTAATTTGGTTCCTTTCTATTTTCTTGAGTTTGTGATCCTATATATAGGGTTGTATAGTTTTGTATTGGGAAGACTGAATTAACGAATTGAAGATTGTTTGCCCCTCTCCTCTATTGGTTGCAGCCATTAGAAACCCTAGGGTTGTAGTCTTAGTCTCATTTCCCTCCCAATCAGTTGAAGCTAGTGGGTTTCTTTTTTCTCTTCTCCTCTCTTCTTCGTCCTTCTTCATTCTCCCTATTCCTCATTCATTCTTTCTTCTTCCTTCTATCTTCTCTAACCCTTGCTACACTATCATCAATATCGCATTCGGTTGGTTTGAAACATCAAAGCTATTGGAATTTGGAATCAAAGATTGTAACATAATATGTATTCATCAATCAGCTAAGGTACTTTCTAGTGGGTGTTCAGTCAAAATTGCCCACCCCAAAACTAGGTATTCTCAAACTTCTTTTGTAGGGTTTTTCTCATCTAACTATTGTTCATCTAATTCCCCAAACTCCCTTTTAATATCTCCCCTTTTGGCTGATTTTCTGTTAAGATTGAAGAAACCCTAGTTTCTTTCTAGGATATTCTGTTAGAAGTAGTACTGCAGACTGTTCTTTTATATGTTTTATATATACATGAAATTTTGCATGGATATCCCTTATAGGCATATTTAACTACTTGTACAATTTCATAAATTATATTTGGTAATTTTACCAATCTACCCATAAATTACAGAAACCCTAAATCAGCACTTCTCTTCGAGTTTTCTCCTTTTCCCTCCTCTATTCAATTTGAAATCCTTTTGGATTGATTCTTCTTCTTTTCCTAACTTTTCCCTAATTGTCTTTTGAGTTTGAAAATATTTGGGATGACCCTAAAGCCTGTTTTGGGATTTTTTTTTTATTTTTGTCTTTGCTTCTGCACCACTATCTTGAGCCCACAATTACAGGATCTAACAGCCCTCAACTGTCCTACATAACTTTGGTATCTGAGCTTATCACCTTGCATCATTCTTCTATTCAACTTGCATTGTTGGGGGAAAGGTTTGCTGCCATGCTATTAATTCAGGGAGTTGTCAGTGTGATAATGGAAGAAGTGGTCCAAAAGTTGAAATTGGACACCACTCCACATCTAAATCCTTACAGTCTATCATGGCTCAAGAAGGGCAATGAGGTAAAAAATTTCAAGCATTGTTTGGTGCATTTATCTATTGTTTATAAGTATAAGGATAACATGTGGTGTGATGTTATTAATAAGGATGTTTGTCTTATTTTGTTGGGTATATCTTGGCAATTTGATGGGAGTGTCACTCATGATAGGTGCAAAATTACTTATAGTTTTATGTGGGACACTACCGCATTGTTCTCATGCTTTTAAGGAAGCTTGCACCTAAACCACCAAATAGGGCTCTTATCATTACACAAGTGTGTAGGTGAGATGGTTCATATGTTAACGGACAGTACTATTATTGTAGGGACTGTCAAGTCTCTTCTTGACTAATTCCTAGATGTATTTCTTAGTGACCTACCAGATGAGTTATAACTTTTAAGGGACATACAACACCAAATTGATTTGAGATTGGTCTCTAATATTCTCAATCAACCACATTACCCCATGAGTCTTAAGGAGCATGAGGAGCTGTGGCGACAAGCGGAAGAGCTTTTATTTTAGGGTCATATTCAAAAGAGTCTTAGTTCGTGCACAATACAGACTTTGTTATCACATGAGGAGGATGGTAGTTGGCATATGAGCTTGCGCTATTAACAAGATTACGGTTAAATACCATTTTCTTATTCTTTGGTTGGATGATTTGTTAGATCAATTATATGGGGCTATGGTGTTTAGTAAGTTCGACTTGTAGAGTGGCTTGTACTAAATCCAAATTCGTCTAGGTAATTAGTGAAAAACAGCTTTTAAGACTCGTGAGGGTCTATATAAGTAGTTGGTGATGCCTTTTAGTCTTTCTAATGCAATGGGTACTTTTATGAGGGTTATGAACCAAGTGTTACGTCCTTTCATAGAAATGTCTATGGTTTTTTATTTTGATGATATATTGGTTTACATTGATAATCTAACCAACATGTTCATCTCTTTAAGAAGTTCTTTCTGTTTTACATAAGGTAAAACTTTTTCCATCCCTCAACAAGTGCTCATTTATGACAGATTGTGTATTGTTCCATGGGTATGTTGTATCAAAGGACGATATGGATGAGTCCAAGATAAAAGCGATAAAGAAGTGTCCACAACCATTAGAAGTATGGAGTTTTCATGGGCTAACATCGTTCTATTGCCAGTTCATTTCCCACTTCAATTCCATTACAGAACCAATTACAACTTGTATAAAGGCTGGAAAATTTTCTTGGTCTGAAGATCTCGAGAGAATGTTTTTCTCGGTATTAAGCAAAAGCTAATTTTTGTACAAATTCTTACTTTGCTTAACTTTGCACACCCATTTGAATTACATTGTGATGCTTTTGAAGTTGGCATTAGAGTAGTTCTAAGTTAGAATGGGAACTAGTTGCATATTTCAATGAGAAACTAAATGGAGCCAATCTAAATTATAGTCCCTATTATGTTAAGTTCTATGTTGTGGTCCAAGCTTTGAAGCATTGGCGTCATTATCTGCTTCATAGCGAGTTTGTCTTGTATTTTAATCATTAAGATCTAAAGCATATCAACAATAAAATAAACTTTCTTTTTGGCATGCCAAGTGGGCCATGAATCTGCAAGAATTCTCATTTTTCCTCAAACCGTAAATCCGATGTACAGAATTGTGTGGCGAATGCCCTTAGTAGTCAAACTTTTTTACTCACCACCATGTATACCCAAGTACTTAGTTTTGATTATTTTCAAGAATTATTATATAATGATCTATATTCTTTCGATATGGTAGAAAGTATGTTGGCAGGTACAAGATTAGATTTTCCTCATATATAATGGCTTTCTTTTTAAGGGGAACCAATTATGTGTGTCAGATTCTAGCCTCAAGTTGAAGATTATTGAGGAGTAGAATAACAAATGTCATGTTGGGAGAGACAATATGTTTTAACTTGTTTCTAAATCTTCTTTTTGGCCAACTATGCATCAAGAAGTGTTTCGGTCGTGGATATTTTTGTATTTATCTAGTCTCAAGGGCAAAGCTATGATTGCCGGCTTGTATATGCCTTTATCTATTCCGAGTAAGCCATGGTTTGATATGAGCATGGATTTTATCTTCAGCCTTCCTCGTACACAGTGGAGTATGGATTCCACCTTTGTGTTTGTTGATTGGTTCTCCAAGATGGCGCACTTTATTGTTGGTAAAAAGAAGATGGCACAATGCATGTGGTGCAACCCTATTTTCGGGAGGTTCACCATTTGTATGGGCTTCCTTTGTCCATTGTGTTGGACAAAGACACGGTTTCTTAGTTATTTTTGGAGGATCTTGTGGTGACTTGCCAATTCCAAGCTAGATTTTAATAGTGTCCATCATCCTCAATCTGATCACCAAACAAAGGTTGTTAATTGTTCTTTGAATGATCTTTTGTGTAATTTGGTTGGAGATTATTTGAAGACATGGGATCAAAAGCTCTTTTAGGCTAAATTTGTTTTCGACCATTTTGTTAATAGGAGTATTGGATTCACTCTATTTTAGATTGTCCATGGATTTAGTCTGAGATCTCATCTTGATTTGGCGCTTGTACTAGATTTGACATGTTTTCATGGGAAGGCTAAAGATTTTATTGCGTAATTCCAACATATTTATCAAATGACCTAGTAGAATCTTTTAGATGCTACTGCTCGGCACAAAGTTGCAGTGAATAAAATGCGACTTCTTATGGAGTTCGAAGTTGGTAACTTTGTTTGGGTTATCTTGACCAATGATCGGTTTCCAATTGGGGAGTATAACAAGTTTGTTGTTGGCAAGGTTGGTTTGCTTGAAATTTTTGAAAAAATCAAATGCTAATGCGCATTGGTTAAATCTCCTAAGTCACATTCGCACATTTAATGTGTTTATGTGAAGCATCTTATTTCGTATCATGGTGATTGTTCAAGTGATGAGGATTTGACGAGGGTGAATTCTCTTCAACTAAGCGACAATGATGCAACACAACAAGTAGCAAACTGGTTTGTGGGGAAATTTGATCGTAAGGAGTCAAAAATGCCCCCATAAACTTTAAATGGCACTCAAAATGACCAGCTCAATGAGCTTTATGTCATTCTAAACAGCTATTGCTGTTTAAGGCTGGGAAGACCCCTAAATTCTATCGTTTAGGGCTTGAAACGGCCACTTTTTGTTATTTCAGGTAACTTCTTTTTTTGCATATTTTGGAGAATCTTTGACACAAATGTTTTTTGAGAATATATTTTTTTGATGATTTTTTTTTAGAATATCTTTTGAGTATTTTGAAGAATAATATGGCCGTTTGGGTTGAATTAGCAAATTTCCATTTTTAGTAAATTTTCTCTTTTTTAACAATTACGAATGTGGTAGGAGTTTGGGTCTTTTAGGACTTTTCGGGCCTTTTGTCTCTAAGTAAGCAATTTTAATCGAAAGGAAGGTAGTTTTTGAATGAAATTTTGAAGTTGCAAAGAATTCTCTCTTTTACTCTAATTCTTGGTTTCCTTTGTGAAAATCAACAAATCCCATTGTTACTGGTATTATCTTTTGTGAAAATCAACAAGTCTCATTGTTACTGGTATTTTCCTTTGTGAAAATCAACATGATCGTTGGAAGGTTGCGTCAATCGGTTAGTCAGATTCATCATTAATCTCTTGTTGCATCAAATATTATTAATTTAACAATCGGTTCACTTATTCTTGGTTATTGAAATGTTATGGATTATGCTTCTGGTGACTCAAAAGCCATGGTATCCAAATTTTGTTTCTTAATTTTCTTACTCTTGGTTAAAAGTGAGATTTTTCAAGTCGGAGAAGTATGAACGATTCATGCTTTGGCTAATGTTTTGGGATGAAAAATGGGTTCTTGGCCTTCCTCTTATCTTGGTCTTTCTTTGGGAGCCAATTTCAAAATAAAAAATGGTTTGGAATCTGGTTATGAAGAGAATTCCTACTAGATTTAATTAATGGAAGACCCCTCTTCTATTAAAAGGGGGGAGGTTGATTCTTATCAAAAGTGCTTTAGCCAGTATACCTAATTACTATCTCCCTCTATTAATGATCCCTATTTCAATGGCTAAGAAACTTTTTGTGGAATGATTCAGAGGAAGGTAGGAAAGTACCACCTGGTTTATTGGTAGACGGTTTGTCACCCTACAAAGGTAGGGAATCTTGGAATTAGAAAGATTAAACTGCACAATCAGATCCTCCTTAGGAAATGGTTATGGAGACTTGGTGAAAAGAGAGAGAGAGAGAGAGAGCGAGCCTTGGGAGGAAAGTGATAGTGACCAAGTATGGTTGCAATTCGACGTGGGATCCGAGAGAGGTCAGGTGTACGATGGGCTTGAAATATGGAAATCCATTCTCAAAGGTAAGGAGCACTTTGATAGATTTAATAAGTTCAAGATGGGTTCAGGGGGAGGGGGAGGGGGAGGGGAGGGGGGGGGGAGAATTTAATTCTAGGATGACATTTGGTGTGGCAACATTCCTCTTAAGGATAATTGTAGAAGCATTTTCCTTCTTGTGTTCAACAAACAATGCTCTAATGCTCTATGGCTGACAACTTTAACCATTTTTGGGATGGGGTGTGGAATTTTAGGTTGAGAAGAAAGTTGAATGACTAGGAGTGGGAGCATTGGATGAGTTTGATGAGCCATTTATAGGAGATTAGGTTTCTTCCAAGAGAGACTTTTGGGTTTAGTGGCTTAATAGAAAAGGTAAATTTTCTATGAAGGCTTTTTATCAAGGTTTGGAGAGTTTATCACATGTGGAATTCATTACATGGGCATATGGACTTTGGGGATTCCTTCAAAGATTAAGTTCTTTCTTTGAACAACCATTGTAGATAAAATCCTTACTCTTAACCAATTAAAGGGTAGATGTTGGAATTTGGCAAATAGATGTGTTTTTTGCTTGAATTGATGAGGAATTGGTGAACCATCTTTTTATCCATTACCGTTGGGGAGGAAGATTTAGACCTTTTTTACCAATTTCAATATCTCTTGGGTGTTTCCAAACTTCAGAGACCTTATAGCCAGATGGTAGATTAAAGAGTTTATGGGTATTCCTATGGCTATTTGGTGTCTCCTTTCTGGGGCCGTTTGCTGGGTGGTTTGGAAGCAGAACAATCACATATTTGAGGACAAATTTTCCTCCCAAGACTGGCTTCATGTTCGGGTCTATGACCTTCTCTTGGACTAGACTGCCATTTCCAAGGACTTTGATTAGACAAATTGGTCTGTGGTTTGGAGTGGAGCTTGTTAGCTTTGTTGCTTTTTTCTTGTTTTTTCTTTTGTTTCTTTTGTTTTGCTTTCTTTGCCAAAACACCATTCTCGTGAATCTTTTGTTATGTTGTCATCCTTTCGTTCTTAATAAAATTGCTTCTTAGAAAGAAAAAAAATTTACTCTTGGGGTGATAACCCTTTTTCACCATGGACTCTCTCATGCGAAACAATCTTAAAATTTAGGTCCATATTCAGTTAAGTATTAATTTAGTTTAAGCTTCAGGCTTGCTTAAAGTATCTAATGGTTTGTTCTAAATCCATGGCAAGTCAATAACATTAGTCATTACTATTATAAGAAATCTTAATGAGTGAAGATACAAAAGTTAATAAGTGAGAGTGGGTACAAGGCATACTTAGTCCCAAGTTTAGGGAAAGTGATTGCTGACATGGATAGAGACTCTGCTTTTCTTTTATAGTTTGGTGTAGAACAGATTGGGTGGCTTCTATGCTTTGGTTCAAATGGTTGTTCAGGGTAATTTAGTTCAGTAGAATATGGAAAAGCATAGACCTTTAGCTAGTATAGGTGATGTGATCACAATTTCACATGTTAACATGGATTTGGATGGATGGATAGATTGATTGAAGATGTTAGAATGACAGCTGAGCTGCTGTGGTTTTGGCATCAGAGAACAATGAGTGTGTGTGTGTGTGTGTGTGTGAGAGAGAGAGAGAGAGAGAGGCAGCCAAACACACATCTCTTTTTCTCTTTTAAACTGATTAAGGATGTCTTGAGTATAGTTAGTAATTCAATAATTTATTTGTCAAATTATTCAAACATCTTGTTTTTTATTTTTTAATTATAGTATGGTTAGATGTTTCAACCATTCAGATCAAATTGCACTTTTTGGCTTGAAACAACTAAAACACAATTTGGATGAAGAATAGAAAGATTGGACTGGACATTCAGTGTTTCCAAATTCCAACCCTCCGCCACTATTCTTTCCCAACAAAAAAAGAAGAACGAAATATTTTTTTGTCTGCTTTCAATGGCTGAAAAGGTTCCTCAGAGTGTGTGGGTAAATAGGGAATCCAAAATCACCTTTAATCCCACTCTCTAATAAAAAACAGGGATCTGCCCCCATCCCCATCTCTACACAAACCAGGGGCTCACCCCCGCCACAACAGCTCTCTCTCTCTTTCTCACACACACATAGCTCCCCATCCAAAACAACTTTTAGTTTCTTTTCTTTGCTGGAAAAAAAGAGTGCATGCTCTTGTCTAATTATATATTCCTTCTTTTCTATTTTGATATATATATATATATAGAGAGAGAGAGAGAGAGAGAGAGAGAGAGAATCTAATGTGTGTACTCTTATCCAACTATATTTGTAACTTTGTATACATATATTTAATCTGTAATTTTTTTAGGGAAAGGATCTGCTACACACAAAACGGTAAGTTCCTCCATGTCCCCCACCACAGGCTGACACATGATGGTTTTTTCAATTTGGTGCCTCTTTTGATTAGGGATTAAATGTTCATTTGAACACTTTTTTATGGTTTTAACTCAATAAACCCCATTTTTATGGGTACCTATTTTTTCATTTGAAAATTATTTTTACAGTTTTAACCCTATAAACCTTGCCTTTTGTGTGTGGTGACACGGAGGGCCAGAAAAATTGGGTGTAGCAGATCTTTTACCCATTTTTTAACCTGTTTTCTTAATTTTAAATTGAATTAAACGTGATTGAATTTTTTTACCATATTTTTCAATTGAAAATTTGAGTCAGACCCAAACTTCTCCAGTATGCCATTGTCCATTACCCCTAGTCTTGATTTAGCAGGTCACCTCTGTTCCACATGTCAAACCATTACTGGGCTGAGCAAGGGTGTAGTGGAATTAGAAATTATACCAGACTGGTTTTCCTGTAAATAAAGTAGAAAAGACATCTAGCTCAAATAATGTTTGAAGTTTACTATGGAGTTATTAGATATTATGTGGATTTCATTTCTAGTTTTGCTAAATGCTTTTAACCCAGTGTAAAACCTTCTTTCAGATGGCTATGGTACTAATGCCTGATTTATTGCTTTTAATTTTTCAGTTTGGCTGCACTCTGTTGCTGTTGTGTGTTGGAGGAGTGCTGTTTCTAGGCTCTTTTTGAGGCTTCTGCTCTGATGTGTGTGAGATCCAGTATCTGTTGCTGTTGATTTCTCTGTGTTTTTTTAATATTTCCAACAACCTGGTTGTTGCAATCTCGTCTATTTAATTAAAATGTGGACCTTTATATTGTTGCATGAAATTTATAAATAGAAGTTACTGGTATCATTGATACATGTCTAAGTTGTTCCTCCCATGTCCATCTTTCCATCCCCATTATTTGAACTTGGGAATCTAGCAAGCAGTGTAAATTATTAAACTTGTGAGCCATAAGCAAGCATTGTAATTGGTAAGTTGGTAGCTTGTAATGGGTAGGTTGTGGTATTGAGACTACCAACAGCCAACATCTTTCAGAACTTAAGATTGATTCTACTATTCCCAACACTCCATTTCAATTATTTTCAACAGTAGGTGGATCTGATATAATTTACTAAGCCAAAACCTTGGATTCATAACCCAATGGTGTTAGTACCATTGAAGAAACTCTTTATGTTAAATATCTTAATCATGCTCTCTCTCTCTCTTTCTCTCTCTCTTTATATATATATATATATATATATATATATATATATATATATATAATAAAATATATTAATAAAAGTGG
>JAOXJP010180793.1:0-12465 GCA_025762735.1 Platanus orientalis
TGGGCCCCACAGCCTAAGGATAAGAATCCCAGAAGGATCCCACACCCCCTAGGGTTACTTTGGCTTCTCAAATACTTAATATATAGAGGTACCCACGTTTAGATGGGGTACTGTAACTTTTCTGAAAGTGGGAGAAGCGCAAAGAATTCTAGAGCAGGTGTGGATGCTTTGGAAACCGGGTCGGATCATTGTCTTGTGTCCGGTTTAACCTTTGAGGTATTATTCTTAATCTTCCTTGATTAAATCCTAGGATTTCATATGGTGATCATGGGAGAAATAATGTTTATGATCTGTTTTATTATGAAAATTAATCAAAAATTAAAGTTTTTTAAAGAATCAAAACAACAGGCCAAGCCAACCTCGGGATACAACCAAGCTTGGAGTGGATGCTGCGCCCAAGCTCGTGTACGTGCATGTAAATGAGGATGTTGTGCCGCTGCTACACGGGAGTGAATTCTCTCAAAATACACAACTAGAGAGAGTGCTTTAACTTCTATTCTGCAAAAAAAATTCTTACTCAGCCGACATGGGACTAAAAGCCAAACTAAATGGGCAAATAAATTGCTCCTTCTTTGGTGTGCATCTGTTTTATCCAGCCATGAGCTAGTGAAACACGTCGCATAAATGGGCTGGTAAATTTGGTCTTGAAAATCACAAATTTTAATACCCAAAATTTATCGTTTCTTACCCATCACGCATTGATGAAGACGTTGTGCCACCACAGCTTGTTCATCTAACTTCCTCTCTCCTAAAAATAGCCTGAACAAAACAATGATTGATATCATCCCCTCATTTGTTGGCAATCACCTCTTTTGATTAACTAAGCTTTTGAAAGAGAGGAGCCAATCATTTGAAGGATTTCCTATAGTCTCACCAAGAGCTAAGTGGAAGAAGAAGCGCATGAGGGGGTTGAAGAGAAAGCGTCGAAAGATGAGGCAAAGATCCAAGTAGAACTCATGGTCTTCTCTTCAGGGTTTCACTTTTCATAGTCATTTTTCCTTCTTTTTTTTCTCTTTTTTTTTCTATTACCCTCCCTTTCTGTTTAGGGGGGATTGTCCTTCTTGACCAAGGATTTTAGGGCTCAATTTTGTCCAAAGTGCTTGCAATTGCCCTACAAACAACCCTCATAATCTCTATGCTGATTTCTCTGTTGATTTCAACTTAATTGTTTCTAAGCTCTGTATTAGAGATTTTGAAACAAAAGACGATAATGTCTCTACTAAACTCTTTCTTTCTCCATTGAAACAAACTAAAAATGCAAGACTCAAAAGAAGATTTCAGCTTGGCTATTCTTTGTGATTTTAACTAATCCACTTCTTTATACAAATGCATCCATCATGTCTACAAAACTGTACTTCTATGAGGGACATCATTTAGTCACTAACAAGAAGCATCACGCATAGAGAAAGTGTCCATAGATGTTGACCAATCACAAGCTAACATTCCAAATATCAAACTTCATATGACAAGGGGGTGAAAACAACGATGACAATGAGTTTAAAGGAGCAGCAATGGCTACAAGCAGCGATTATCCTCCTTCTCGTCATCTATGGACAGAGAAACAATAAAGGGGGCTAATAGCAGTGACAATAGAAATGAGCAACAACTACAATTCATGGATTTTGAGTCAAACTTGGACGTCCATGTGAGCATCCTATTGCACTTATAACTCCTCAAAGACTTATCCAATGAGTTGTAGATGAGCCCTTGAGTGGATTAAACCTTGTTATGTATAAATTATGTCTTGTCAATTCATTCCAAAATTTGTGTAAGTACATGTATGTTGTGGTCATGTGCTTGGTCTTATAAGGGTTGTTTTTTAATATTTCTAAGTTATGTAAGTCCAAGTCAAAGAGAAGGAGGCTTCATCAAGTCAAGAAGCTCGGAAGACAACAAGCCTCATTGAAGAACTCAAGATGTCTCAAGCTTCAGTACAAAATCACCTCAAGAAGCCAATAATGAATTCCAAAGGTAAAATTCAAAGGTAAAGTGTGGTGTGTGAATGTGTTTCACCAAACCCAACCTAGGTGTGTTTAGAAGACCACTCATTGACTTA
Source organism: Platanus orientalis (assembly GCA_025762735.1). Classification (NCBI taxonomy): domain Eukaryota; kingdom Viridiplantae; phylum Streptophyta; class Magnoliopsida; order Proteales; family Platanaceae; genus Platanus; species Platanus orientalis. The sequence continues at coordinate 2,057 of JAOXJP010180793.1, forward strand.
AAAAGGTAAACTCATTCAAAATTGGTCTAAATATGGCTATATTTGTAAAATCAATGTAGTGGACCAAATAAAGAGATGCAAAGGTCACTTGGGCAAATCCTAAGAGGTTTGGAATGATCCGGGAGCTTCTAGGAGCAAGACCCAAGGCTTACAAGCCTTTACAACCAATTCTAGAAGTCTACAATCGATCCTAGAAATTCCAAGATCGATCCTAAAAATTCCAGGATTGACCCTAAAATAGAAAATCCTTATTTTTACTTAGGATTTCACCCAGGATCGATCTCAAGTTGTAGATTTCAAATTTTCTTGATAAATATAATACGAAATCCTACCATTTTTGTGGGATCTTATGATTGTTGCATATCCACTCTATTAAGGTTTCTAAAACACAATAAATAGATATCAAACCCTTAAATTTGAAGAGGCATGCTACTCTATAAGATCTACGTACGTATTATTGGTAAATCTCTTAAAGAACAAACTAGGGTTTATATTCATGTAAAAAAAAAAAAGGGATCTCTCATCTTTGGTAATTGGGTAAGTCTACCCATGATCTCTTGAGCCTGATTGATACACAAATTAGAGAGGATCATGCACTAGGGTTTTAAACCTATAAACTACCAAAAGCTCCAAGTTCTAGAGCCACGAGAGGTAAATCGAAACTTAAGCTTGTATTTGTGTGAATGTTAAAGGTAGGTATTAGAACTTGATTAATTAGAGCTTAATTTGATTATGGTATTAATTGGAATATTAGCCTTCTTAGAGGCAACCACATTATTACTAATTAATCCTCTCTAAAGTCTATACTTAAGAGGATAATATTTGAGGCTATAATTCATAATTACTAGCAGAGATGTATTAATTATTGATTAAACTTGAAAATCAGCCGCTAAGAGGCATTTACTAAAATTCCCTACTTTTTATAAATTGAATAAATTTATATTGTATTTAAACTTGAAAATTAGCCTTTATGAGGCATTTACTGATATTCCCCATTTGCTATAATTAAAGAAATTAATACTGAGATTAACATTGAAAATCAGTCTTCTAAGAGGCATATGTTTGGGAATTAAGTTTCTTTGCTAAAAAAATTCTCTTATATGTGATTATACTTTTGTTGGAGCCACCATAAATTCTTTTACACTCACTAGAGCCACCAAGTGTGTGTTGACAATGAGTGGAGTTCACTCAATTGAGATATATTGTTGGGTTTATAATTTTTTTTGTAATAATGTGTGTACTATTAATTAAATTAAAGTAGTTGAGAGGTGAGTATTTGGACAATGGACGTAGGCCTGGATTGGCAGAACCACTATAAACTTTGTCTCATATGTGATTAAGTTATCTTACATCGTTCAATTCGATTTTGTATCTATATTTATTTTATGTGTAAATTGAACAATCAAGCATATTGCTAACCTTATTAAATTGAATCATCACACATTCATTAATTTGGACAATTATATTCTAGACTATAAAATTTAGTAGGGTGGATAATTAGGAAGAAACTAAAAAGAATTAGCATTATCCTATTCACCCACCTCTAGGATCATATTTCAAATATCAAATTCCTTATTGGAATTTCAATTGGTATCAGAGTGGATTGCTTTAATTTGGACTTAACATCCCGAGCTAGAGCCTACAGATATCCTAGATTGTCTCCATCTAAGGGAGTTACTCTTAATTCTTAGACGGTATGTCTACTATTACTCTACTTTGTTTTGATAGTACAAATTATGCTTATTAGAAAGTGCCGATGCACATTTTTCTTAACGCCCATGACATTGCTATCTTGAACTCAATAGTTATAGGTTGGACTGCTCCTATTGAGAATGATGTCAATAAATGGGATACTATTCAAAAGAATGCATTTAATGCTAACTATATAACATTAATTGTAATTGTGTGTGCGATCAACTCTGATGAATTTCAACGAATTTGTTATCTTAATACCGTCAAAGAAGCATAGGATCTCTGAGAGGTAACCCATGAAAGGACTGGTACAGTGAAGCAATCCAAGCTTCAAATGTTGATCACAAGATTTGAGACTCTTAAGATGGAAGAAAGAGACTCAATACTTCATTGAATTCTATATCCAGGTCCAAGATATAGTTAATTCAATAAGAGGACTTGGAGAAAAAGTATCCGACTCCAAATTTGGGTTAAAGAATTAGTTGGATCCTTACAAACCTTTGAGTTAAAACTCTAACCTCCTAAAGAGGACTTAGCTCTTCGGGTTGGAAAAACTAGTAATGAAGAGGAGCTAGAAGTTGCTAGGAAATTAAAAAAAATATGTTAGAGAAATCATGGTAAATTCTCTTTCTAAAATAAACTTTTGGTGAAAATACTAGAAAGAATGAGAAAATTTTAAGTGATGTCCAATGCTACAAATGCAAGGGTTTGGTTATATAGCTTTGAATGTACCAATAAGAAAAACAAATTTAAAAAAAAATGGCTATGACTGCTACATTTAAAGACGAGTCCAATGAATCGGATAATGATTCAAGTAGTGAAGATGAATCTTCATACATGTATAGGGCGTTGACCACCCTAAGTAAATTCCAATATGATATTGAAGAAATTTTGTTGTAGTAGTGAGGATGACGAGGAAGAAGATGACAAAGACCTTTAGGAAGTTTATGATGAGCTTCTCTCGGAAAGTGAAGAGTTATCAAGCGCTTACTATATGCTTAAACAGGAGAATAAGAAGTTAATTGAAAAATTACAAAACCTAAATTCTCCTAAAGTACCTGTGAATGAAAGTGAACCAAATCAAGAAAATAGCAAGATAACTCAAGAAAATGAAAAACTAAAAGAGTTAGTAAAATCCTTATAAAAATAGTTTAAAAAAGAAAAATATTTAATTTCTAAGAAAAAAAAAAGACTTTTTTAGAGTCAAATAAAAGACTTTTAAGGATGACAAAAAACTTATAAAGTCAAAGCCTTAGAAGAGAAAAACCAAAAATTCTTAGAATTATTGCTCAATGTGAAGATAAATTTGAGAACATGTTAAACATGGATAAGTCTAAGGGTGATATGAATGGAATTGTCCATGAAGATCATGTCTCAAAGCCAAACAAGATTCCTTATAATGGAGTTGGACTTAAAAATGCTAGTTATAGAAGAAAATGCCTAATTTAAGTGAGTAAAAATAAAATAGTCCAAAGAAATTCAATTTTTAATGCCTTAAACTCTAAATGACACATTGAGTGTTACTATTGTGGCATTGAAGGGCATTTAAAATTTGAATGTAAAAATAAAATATACAATTGGCTTAAATCCCAAAAGCCAATAGGGAGGGAAATAAAAAAGCAAATATAGGAAATTAAAAGAAGAAAGACAATTCCTTTAAAGCAAGTATGGGTAAAGGTTAGTGATCTTAGAAGCCTAAATTATAATGTATAATTTTCTATGCTTCTTTGATTGACTGCTATTAATAGCTGTATTATTTCATTTAATTCTAGTTTTTTTATTAAAAAAATTGCATATAATAAGGGGGAGAGAAAGCATGAAAGATGAGGGTTGTGAGATTAAAGGGGAGAAATAACAAGAAAGTTATTAATATCTCTTCCATTCACATCACTACTTTGAGCTTATAATAAAATAATTAACTTAATGCATGAGCTTTTAGTAAAATTCTTTGAAATCTTATGTGCCTTGAATTATGGACATTATAAGAAAATTATGTATAAATTTAGGGGGAGAATCTAATTGGGTCATTTTTACTTATCATGGAAAATCTCTCATGAAAAAAGGACTCAATATACTAAGGGGGAGGAACATGCTTCAACAATAAATCTTGTGTTATATGCATTCTTAATTGTAAAATAATTTTTGCATATAAATGAAACCCCTCTTATACTTTATATTAAAAAATTTGGGAAATATTGGCATAATGAAATGCTCTCAATAGGCATATCTACTAAGGGGGAGAATTGCATCTTATTGTAAAATCATTTTAAATTATGCATTTGATATCATGTGCTAAATGGTAAAAAATTTCCTATTAGACTGAACTTGAGCTTCATAGTTAAATTATATTAAATTGTTTAAGTGTCACTCTTGTATAAAAATTGATTACCTTTTGTTTTTATTTTCGAGAAATGTATATTTTTTATGTGACACGAGTAAAGAAACCACATCTCTTGGAAGTCCAGGATCGATCCCAAAAAGTTCCACGATTGATCCCAGAATACTAGGATTGATCCCAAAGTAAACTCTTGGGAGAACATTTTGGGTTCACCCAAGATTGATCCTAGGTCGGAGAGCTCAAATTTTTTAGTTAAAAAATACATGAAAACTTTTCAAATTTGAGGGATTTTGTGACCATTGTGAATCCAATCATTTTGGGTTTCCAAAACAATATAAGTAGAGTGCAAACCCTTGACTTTAGATAGAGAACTTTTATCTTTCAAAGCAGCTCTCATTATATTGGCATATTCATTTGAAAACGAGTTAGGGTTTGGAGTTTGTGCAAAAAGGGACCGAGTTCCCTCATCTTATGTACTTGGGTGAGTCTACCCATGATCTTCAGAGCTAGATTAGTACATCTTATCATCACAAGATCATGTCCTAGGGTTTCAAACCTGTAAGCTACCAAAATCTTTAAGTGCTAGAGCTAAAGAGGTAAAACAAGAACCTTGCTTTATATTTGTTTAAATACTAAAGCTTGTGTTAAGAACTTGAACATTTAGAGCATTGTTTTATTGTGGTAATCACGGAAACATTGGCCTGCAAAAAGGAAACCACTTGTAAGCATAACATCCTCTTGAAATGCATCATCAAGAGGAAAAATCTCTGAGACCTAAAGCCTATATTTAGCAAAGATTCTAGTCTAGAAAAATAATTGAATATCAGCCATCAAGTGGCATTTAATCTGAAAATTATTTTTTACTATTATTTATAAATTAAGGAATAAACTGGTTGAATTAAATAGTTAAATTTTCCTATTTAAAGAGGCTTTCTGAAGTTGAATTAATATTCACATTAGGAGTTTTCCAACATTGTGAAGTATTAATGATTGTGAAAATTGTGATATTAGCCTATTAAGAGGCATTAAATAATGAAAATTTATTACTTTCACTATTACTTTGATTGTTGAGTCTTTACCAAAGCCATTGGAGACTTAGTACCTTCACTAGAGCCACTAGAGGTTTGATTAGGACTTGTCGGATTCACCAAGTGCGTCTGTTAGTGACTGGAGTTCACTAAGAGTGTGGGTTTATTAATTTTGCTTGTAATAGCTGGAGTCTTTTAATAAAAATTAAAGTAGCTCGATTGGAGCTTTTGGACAGTGATCATAGGCCTGGATTAGCCGAACCACGTCTTTACGTGGAATGTCCAAGGCTTAGGGGCCTTGGAAAAACATAAAGAGGTGCAAAATATGATGAGAATACATAATCCGTGGATTTGTATATTGCTTGAAACCCATGTGAAAGAGAAGAATAAGGAGAGGATTTTAAAACAGTCCTTTCAAGGATGGGAATTAATTGACAATTATAGTCACCATGAAGGGGGGATTTGAGTTTTGTTCAGAGATGACTGTGTTCGGGTTCAGACTATACACATGTCTACTCAAATGATAACCATCAAAGTGTAGATCCTGTCAACAAAAGAAAATTTTTTATGCTCTGTAGTTTATGCTCTAAGCTTACAAGCTGGAAGGGTGCAATTGTGGGAAGATTTAGAAAACTTGAGGAACAATATTTACATTCCCTGGGTGGTGACTGGGGACTTTAATTGCATAAGATTTGTGCTTGAAAAAATTGGAAAAGATTTACCAAATCCTCAAGCTATTAAAGACTTCAATAAATGCATCAATAATTCTGAGTTGCAAGGACTCAAATGGTGGGGTCAGAAATTTACATGGTGGAATAAGCAGGATGGTTCAAGGAAGGTGAAATGCAAATTAGATCAGGTTTTTGTTAATGCAGAATGGCCCATGCAGTATCCTTTATCAAAAGCTAATTTCTTGTTGTCAGGTATTTCAAATCATTCTCCTAGCATTGTTATTGTGGGAAATAGACCAAAAATAGGTCCTAAACCATTTCGGTTTTTTGATATGTGGACTTCTCATGATGATTTCAAGAGGGTGGTTAAAGAAGGCTGGGATATTCATGTTACTGGAAATCCAATGTTCATAGTAGCTCAGAAATTGAAATCTGTGAAGGCAAAATTGAAGTACTGGAACAAAATGGTGTTCGGAAGGGTGGATCACCATGTGAGTAATCTGAGGGATGAATTATATAAAATCCAAGACGCAAGGAGGTGTGATATAAATAATTTACTCCTAGCAGCAAAGGAAAATGAAGTTAGTGAGAATTTTAAATAAGCTTCCAGAGTGGAGGAGAGTTTTCTAAAGCAAAAATCAAGAGTCTAATGGTTGCAGCTTGGGGATAGAAATAATGTCTTCTTTCATCGCTCACTCATGGCTAGAAGGAAGAAAAATCAGATTACACATATAAAAATAGAGGATGGCACAGTTTTATCAAATGAAGCAAAGATCCAAGTGGAAGCTGAAAGGTTTTTTTAGTAAATTCTTGAACCTCTGATCAGGAGAGAGGAGGTGAATGTGGAATGGGATTTATACAACAAATTAACAAATGGTCAGCAAGCTTCATTGACTGAGGATGTCCAGGAGGATGAAATATTTCAGGTGATCTGGGACACTAAAGAAGGCAAAGCCCCAGGGCCAGATGGGTTTACAACCAAATTTTTCAAGAGTGCATGGGACATAGTGGGACCTGAGGTGATCAAAGCTATAAAATACTTCTTCAACTCTGGTCAACTACTCAAGGAGGTAAATTCTACATTCATTTCATTAATTCCAAAATCTGTCGATGTTTCCAGTTTTGGTGATTTTAGGCCCATTATGTTATTATGTAACTTATTTTATAAGTTCATAACAAAATTCCTTGCGAACTGGCTGAAGAAAGTAATGGATTCTTTAGTTAGCCTTAATCAATCGGCATTTATTGAGGGGTGTTCCATTGTGGACAACATCTTATTGTGTCATGAAGTTGTAAGGGGGTTTACCAGAAGCAGTCATACTCCTGCGGCCGTACTCAAAATTGATCTTCGGAAAGCTTATGACTCAGTCTCTTCGGTATTTGTAGAGAAGGTGTTATACAAGATGAATTTATCAGAGCGGTTTGTTAAATGGGTTATGGAATGCATCACATCTCCAAAATATTCAATTCTTATCAATGGCAGTCTGGCGGGATATTTTAAGGGGACAAGGGGTATACGGCAAGGAGATCCTATGTCACCTTATACTTTTTGTCTGATCATGGAAGTGCTGACTAACATGATTGAGAAGGAGGTTGTGATTGGACACATCAAGCTGATTTCTAAATGCAAAGCCATCAAGTTATCACATTTGGCCTTTGTTGATGATTTGATGATTTTTTCTAAAGCTGGCACAGGATCCCTCTCCACCATCAACAATATTCTCGCCAACTTTGCAATGGTCTCTGGTCTGGAGGTTAATAGGAGCAAATCGATCCAAATATTTGCAGGTATTCCATAAAATATTCAAGAATCTCTACGCCCAATCACAAGTTTTGGTGTAGGTCATTTTCCGGTTCGCTATTTGGGGGTGCCTCTAATATCTGGTAAATTGTCCAAAACTGATTGTGCTCCCATTTTGGAAAGGATCAGGAAGAGAATTGCTGGATGGAAAACAAGGTCTTTATCTTATCCAGGGCGCCTAACTTTAATCAAATCTATTATGCAAAGCTGCTATATATATTGGTCCAGGTGCTTTGGTCTTCCAGGTGAGACATCTAAATGCCTCTAATATCTGGTAAATTGTCCAAAACTGATTGTGCTCCCATTTTGGAAAGGATCGGGAAGAGAATTGCTAGATGGAAGACAAGGTCTTTACCTTATGCAAGGCGCCTAACTTTAATCAAATCTGTTATGCAAAGCTGCTATATATATTAGTCCAAGTGCTTTGGTCTTCCAGGTGAGACATCTAAACAAATAGAGTCATTGTTTGCACGGTTTCTTTAGGTTGGACCAGACATGAGCAGGAAACTTCATGCAATGAGCTAGGAAAAAATATGTAAACCATATAAAGAAGGAGGTCTGAATTTGAGGAGAGTTAAGGAAATGAACATGGCCGGCCCTATGAAACAAATTTGGTGGATAGTGGACACACAAGTCATCCCCTTGGGTTCGTTGGATACATACAAAAATATTGAAGAAAGATTCTATATGGACAGTTCAACCAAGCATGGATTGCTCTTGGGTGTGGAGGAGAATATGTTAAGTTAGGGAACGGATGCAACCTCATGTCATGCATTTATTAGGGAATGGGCAGTCCACAAAACTTTGGATGGAACCATGGCACCCAAAGGGTATTCTTGTTCAAACATATGGAGATGGTGTGTATCAAGAGGTTGAGTCCAAAAGGGAGGCTTTGGTTTCTTCCATCCTTGTTAATGGAGAATGACAAACTAAACAAAATACATCCCTTGATGAAGTGTGGGGTGAGTTGCAGGAGATAGAAAGACTTCGTGGAAGTGATGAAGATAGAGTGGTATGGACACCATCCTCTCATGGTAGATTCACTACCAAATCGGCATGGGAAATGATCAGCTCTCATGGACCAATGGTGGATTGGCATCAGGTGGTGTGGTTCAAAAATAATATCCCTAAGCACAGTTTCTTGGGATGGAGGGTGATGACCAAACGACTACCCACTCAGAGTCGGCTATGTAGATTGAAGATTTTGAGGACTTCACAATGCACCTTTTGTTGGAATGAGAGAGAAACTGATGATCACTTGTTCTTCCAATGCCCATTTGAGTCAACTATATGGAAACAAGTTCTTAATTGGTTTCATCCAACAGGACGTAGGCTCCACACATTTGCTAGTGCATGCTCTTGGATTATGCATATCTTCAAGCTTAATGGAATCAGTTCTATTATAACTAGATTGGATTTGGGGGCGTCCTTATATCACATCTGGTGGGAGAGGAATCAAAGGAGATTTGGATCATCAAGCAGAACGATTCCCATGATTCTCGATCATATTCACATGGATATTCAGATCAAGATCCAAAGCATTGGTTCCATAGAAGATGGTGGTCCATTCCATGATTATGTTTGTGCTAAATGGAAATTGCCGAACTCAACATTTAGAAGAGAGCCACGTTTTTGTACTTGGCCAAAACCGGACCAGAACTTTGTCTCCCTGACATGTGATGGCTGGGTATCATAGGATAAAAATGGTTATGGTGGAATCATTAGGGATCACAATGGTACAACATTAATTGCATATGCTGGGCTTTCAAACAAACCAAATGTTTTATGGATGGAGCTTTATGCGTTGTATAGGGGGCTAAGACTGGTGCTGGATCATGGTCTTTCTCAAGTAGTGGTCAGGCATGGATTCAAAATTGGCAGTGGAAATTCTGAATTTGCAATGCAATTGCCCATGGCGGACTCTACCATTGGTTGGGAAGATAAGACAAACTATGGAGGAGCTGGAATCTATTAGGATTCAGCAAATATGGTGTGAAGCGAATTAAGGCTCAGATTTTATGTCATCTTATGCTACTAGGAATGATGAAATTATAATCCACCGTGCAAACTTCCCTAGAACTCTGATTGATATAGTCAGGAAAGATGCTGAACAATGTATATATACACGTGTATAATTCTTTCTCCTAATTACTATATAATTTTACTAATTGAAAAAAAATCCTATTCACACCTCCCCTCTAGGATTCTAGTACATTCATCCCAGAATTTCAGATTCAAACACTTAAGGCTTCACGGATGTAGTTTAGAGAAAGTTTTAGATATAAAAGATGAAAGTAAGGGGGCATGGAATGTAAATATCATGCAAAATGTGTTTCCTTATTAGGAAGTGTGAGACAACTAACTTACAATTAAATTCATTAACCTTAAGCCGCGATTGGTTGCGTTCTCACCTGGTATGAGATGGGAAAATGATAGGAAAATTTTTCTCACCGTCTGATTGGTTTCAATTCCAGAGAATGGGATGAGAAAAATTAAGTTAATTTAAGAATTTAAATACCGAATTAGAAATCGCATAAAATACGTGTGATTTCTCTTAGATGCGAAAATCGAAGGAGAAAAATATCAAGAGGACCTTCTATTCCCCCCCCAAACCAGCGCGACCCCAGAGATACCCTCTCCTTCTCGTCTCGTCGCCATTGGCGATCCTCATAGTGACCTCCACAAATCCACCGCCGGCGTAAGGTCTCTCTCGCTCCTCTCATCTTCACAGTGACAGATCCGATTGTCGGATCGTCGATAACGCTACCGTGGTTTGTTGTGTGGTTTTCTCTCCAAGTATGGCCTCTTCGTCTCTCTTCTCCTTGATTCTCATATCTCTGCTTCTCTCATGGTTTAGAGAACCTATTACGCGTCGAACC
>JAOXJP010180804.1:0-12465 GCA_025762735.1 Platanus orientalis
TTTCGCTATAACTTTTTATTTAGAAGTCCTAATAAGATCCCGTTTGTTTTGGGATGTTTCCTAGTGGTAGTAGTATTTGATTTTGTTAGTAACTCGTTTTTGCAATTTTTGGTAAAATTTACTTAATTAGGCTAATTCCGTGTTTAACACGAATTACGGTTTCTTTTTCTCTATTTAAAGCATTGTAGCTTTCAAGAAAATTCAATTTTTCATTAATATAAGTTTTAGTACGAGGTTCTCTTCTTTAGTGAAGTTTATGGTTTTTCCTACACAAAGGAGACGACGTGTTCTTCTCCTTGCTATTCCGCTGCGTCACATGAACATAACCTATATTTGTTAGTTCTTAAAGGGTCGCATTTTGAATGCAAATTTCTTACTTAAATTATAATTTACAAAACCCATTACAATAGATGTTCAAATCTTTGTAACTATAATGGCAAATATAAATGTCATTTTATAGCATGATAGCAGTCCTAAGTATGTTTAACAGTCGTTATCGACCCATCGTCCCTGTTATAACAGCCATTACCATGCTATATTTAGTATAATTAAAATGTAATCACACTGTTTAATCATTTTTTATCAACTACAATATATATAACATAATATCTAATAACAAGAATAAAAAATAAATTAAAAGACCTTTATAATGGCCATTATAACAGTAGTAATGACCACCAACTACTACGTACCATCCTACATTTCCAAGTGAAGCCAAGCTAACCCATCTCTGCCAAGCACTCTTGAGTCTAGCCAACCATTACTTTCAATGGCACATAAGTGTCTAATCGGATGTGTTCAGAAGATTTTCTTGTTTAACCTCTTGTTGTTTTAAAAATGTTCCCCAAGTTGAGGTACATCGTTTCAAATCATGCTCCCAACACTTCTGTCTCTTAAGTTTTAAAAAAGAAAAAGCGTTTTTCACAAACCTTATTCAAGGAGACATGAAAGGCAATTTGATTGGTCCCGAACCGTCTAATTGCCATGTGGACACCAATCTAGCATACACGTAGCTAAATTTGATTTGCATGAATGTAGTTGTATGCGGTCTGCGTGGACAACACAAGGCCCTTCTTATCCAATCTCCGTCTTGATTTGAAATTTGAAAATGATTTAGAATATCTTAAAGTCCTTGTCTTGAAGCCTGCTTGTTCATTAACTTAGTGCCTTTAAAAAGAAATAGAAGAAAAAAAGAAAGATACAAGGACAATTATTGACGCTAATCTGGGCTATATTTTATGTTCTGAGGCTTCACTTTATGAGTTGGAGGGAAAATAATATTTGTGGAAAAAGTTTCCAGTGAGAACTCAAAAAGGTACCAAATTGGTATGGAAAAATATAAAAAAAAAAAAAAAAAACAACAACAACAACAACACTTTTGACTCTAAAATACCAGCCTGAACAACAAAGAAGACAGAGGTCAGATTACAAAATCTTAAGAGATTACAAAGATTAGATTACAAAATCATAAGAGATTTGGCATTGATTTTGCTCAGTAATCTAGTCACTTCTTACATCCATGAATTTTATATTATGTTTTAATTGACTAAACATATATATATCACCACTAAACCATAAAAAATTTAACCCAATCTACAACCTCATGTGTAGGAATCAAAAATCAAATCTTTGTAACTATAGATCTTATACGTCAGATTACAATAATTACTAACTGGGAGAAGTAAATAAAAAGTATTAGAATTGAATATGTCAAAGAATTTAAACACAAATTCTGTAAATATAGAAAATTCGACAATAGTAAAACCCATTTTAGGTTTACCATAAAACACAAGATTTTATGTTTTAGACACATATTATTTATGAATAAACCAGAGAATAAGAGAACTAAACTAGAAAATTGATTAAAACTAACATTAACGGTCAACTAGTATGATCAAAGAAACAATCAAAATGAAAGTTTGAAAGAGAAAGAAATATACCTGGAATGAATTTGTATTAAGCTGAATGTAGTGTTTTTAGGCTTTGTTTTCCTTTTTGGAATACTCCAATCTAAGCTTGAAGCCTTGGAAGCAAAGGTTGTGTATGTATGACTTATAGAATTATTGTCCTCTTAAAGAACACCAAAGCTAGGTAATTATATATTTTTGAGACTAAAAACGGTGCCTGTTACCAATTTCTAACCCTATATTTTGAGCTATTTTTTGAAATCAATGATTAAAGAAACTAGGGATCTTTGAAAATCAAATTAAGCTTAAATTTGTGCAATTAAAGTTTCAAATTGAGAAGATTACCTTTTGTGCGTAGAATACTGTTTTTATATACTAAACCACAACTTAAGCATTTCAGGAAAAAATTGGCTAAATCACCAATTCAAATGGATGAAAAAATGGCAAATTTACTAAAGATGATCGACCATCGGCCTATTATGGACAAACGAGCAACCACTGACTTGCTGGCAAACAGGTGATTTAGTGTGCATTTGGTAACCTTTCAAAGAATGCATTCTCTTCTTTTTCTCATTCTTTCAAAGAGAGAAAAAAAAAAAAAAAAAAAAAAAGTGGATATTGAATTCTTTTTATGGTTACCAAATGCACACTCATTAGTCAGTTTTGCAACTGATACAGTTACTTAGCTAGTTATGTCTAATGGATAATGTGTCTATTTGATTTTTCTAAAATGTGGTCAACGATTTTTTTCACTCTATCTAATGGTATGATTTTGTAAAATAAATAAATATTTTAGCTATTTATCTATTTATTTTAGATATTCCAATGGCATGTGGGATAAATTATTTATCACCTATGAAAAGATAAGGTCTCTAGCAACATTGTAGAATGACATGTGTATGATTTTAAGACTTATGTAGAAGATATGATCATCCAATTTATTGAAGAACTAAAAAGTTCTCAACAAGGAATACGATGGGGTGTCTCACTGAGACGCTTGAATCTATAATTTTGAAAACCAGACTTAATTGGATAGTCCGACCTAATTTGACAAGAACTGAACCTCTTTTCAGTTCTATTCAACCTCAAAACTACACCCAAAAATGCATTTAATCAGGTAGTTTTGTAAGAACTGCTGGTTTAATATTAACCAGCCAGTATCATAAAAAAGAAAAAACATGTTTTGCCTCACATTTTGTAAGTGCCCTTATGGCTAGAGCTTACATGTAGGGGTTGGCATGGGCTGGGCTAGGGATGGGCCATGGTAGTGCCAGGCCCAGTCCTATAATTATAGTCCATGCTCAGGGCTTCAGGTAGGCTCATGAATTTCAAAAAAATTTACTGTTAGGATGTAAGTTTGAACTCTAAACCTATAATGTAATAACTAATTGAACTACAAAGTTTTATTAGTTTTAAAAAGCATAGAAAACTATATATTTAAATTCTAAAGATTGTTTATTATAAAAAATATTGATTTTACTAGGAATTGAACCCAATACATATTGTAAGAAAACCATTTTTATCAGCTAAGTTATGTAATATTGATAATTTTAAAATATTGCATATATTATATATGTAAAAGTTCAAGCCTCAGGCTAGGCGAAGGTAAGCCCAAGCCCATCCCTAAATAAAAGGTTGAGCCTCGGGCCAAGTTTGGGCCATTGTCGGGCCTAGCTTGAGGCAGGCTTTTTGGGCAGGCCCATGCCCACCCCTACTTACACGGGCCATGCTCGTGGATTGAAAACCATTGCTATGTGTGTTAGGCCAACCCCCACAATTTTGTGGCCAATCAAACAGTTTCTATGCTATGTATTTTGACCAATGACCATATGATTAGACTTCCCCCACAGATTGGTCGCTGACCAACATTTTAGGTGATTTTTCCTAAAGTTGTTAGTTTAGTACTGTTTTTATTTTGTAAGTATTTTGACATTAACATGAATCCTTCCCAAAGCTATCAAATGTAATCTGGTCCTCAAGAAGTTCAATGGGGTGCAGTTTGTGGATTTCAATCTTTAAGTGAGAGTCAATCAATGGGAGGTCTGCGGATGATATTTTCAGTTCCACGAAGATGGAAGATCCCACGATCGAATACTAAAATTAAACTTCAATGGCTGCTCTTTAGGTAAGCCTAGTGTGGGTTTCATAGGAGAGCCTTTAGAGATGGGATGGGCTGAATTCTTATGGTTTTCTCAAGCCCAATAAGTTTTAAGGAAGCCTTTGCTTTGCTCGCTAGGCTATTTATAGAGCAGAATGACTTCTATCTATTATTAACTACATGAACGTATCAGTATAACATGTTTTTACGAACAATCACCTCCTTATTACAAGTTTTGGTTAGGTTTCCTGTGCTAGCTTAACTTTTTTACTCAACCCCCTTGATTTTTTTTTCTTGTGTGGGAGCACTAATTTAGGTTCAAGAAGAGGATTTAGCATATATAATAAACAAAGCATGAAATATTTATATTTAATGACTAGCTTAACTCAAAATTAAAATTTTAGTTTAAGAGGGGTCTTTAACAGGCAAAACTGATAAGAAGGTGGTATAAGCGTGCATGGTAAGAGAGATTATAGAGTGGCGCAGGCACACTATAAACCATCAACAGGGTCTGTTTGTAGAAGGTGCAATCACCTTCTGCTGAATTGGTGAACCAATCGAACCCCTTGCACATTTAACACCCCTGCAAAATGGCAAAGCAGATTTCCTGTAGCGCTTTTTTCCTGGCGCGACCACAAAGCATCAGGGTGTCAGGTGACACGTAAGCATAAAAAATGAACCACCACAAAAAGTGAATCACTGATGGGTGTTTTTTCACTTTTCCACCTACGTGTCACCCGGCACCCTGGTTAAGCTAGCACAGGAAACCAAAATCCTGTTTTTGTTTTTTTGGTAAAAAGCATGAAATATATTAATGTGGGACAAGGTTCCCCAACGGGAATTACATCATGAACCAAGAATTCCTCTAACCATACGGAGGGGATAGAGGACCATTTGTTCTGGATATCAGAGTTAAAAGGCCGTGGATTGCTAAACATGAGCAGCCTCTTTGGCCTCCCTAGTAACCCAAGAAAAGAAAATAATATCAAACTTAGACACTAACATTTTACCGTCCATAACAAGACCCTCCCATGACTAAGGGTAAGATCGAACTATTGTCACTATTAAGTGAGATCAACTCCTTTCAGTTATTTTAAGGAAGGCTTGGATTATGTGAGAATGAATCTCACGAGAACCATGAAAACAGCACCAGAGGGGCTGACGCATCAGTACCAAAAAGTGATTTGTACTTTTTGGGTGGCACTTATCATTTTTCAACGCTGATGTGTCTGTATCCTGACGCCGTTTCACAGTTCTCACAGGATTCATTCTCACCTAATTTTTAGTGCTTTAAGGAGAACATTCTTTAAGTCTCGATTCTTGGGCCTTTAACAGGCCTAACCTAGCTTCCATACCCTCTACCGATCAACATAAGCTCAGGTCCACCTAGGCAAACAAAAAAGGATCATTACCATTTCTAATAATGATTCCCAAACCTGCTAAGTGTAGCTTTCTAAAAAAGAACCATCAAAGTTGACTTTAGAGAGACCCTGATTCCTCCTGCCGATGGTTGGGAACTCTGAGCATTCCTTACATTCCTTGATCATCCTACAATAATCAATAATAACTTTAGAAAAGGCAAGAAGAGAATGATCATGAACATGCATATTTCTAAATTATAAATATTCCAATAGTATATGGCAATTGATGAAATGAGATCAATTCTTTCAGCTTTGAGAATGCAAGTTAAATTAAACGAGTTCATTAACCAATTTGTAAAAAAGGATTACAATTCAATATTAATTCTTAAAAACATATGAGAACCAAACCACATTCTTTTAACCACCTCACACATAAGTATACTCACATGTTAGTATACAATGGGTAGAACTGTAGAAGTTTCTTTCATAAGTGACGGAGAGAGGACAAATAGGGTTAATGTCAACCTTTTTTTTTCTAAAGATAATCGGTTCCACTAATTTAGGATTGTTTTAGAAAAATTAAAGAGCAAAAAATTAGATAAAATGTCACATAGATGAGAAAGAAATGCGACATGTTTTGATAGGGGGAGATTTTTGTGATTTAAGGAGAATGATTGTCTATGTTGACACAAGCGTAGTTGTCATTGATTGACACATGATGTGTTTTTAAATTTGGTCTCTCTTTTTTTAACACCTCAGCACTTTTTTGAACCCCAAACACAATATGTGTTAACTTATAATTCACCATAAATTACAAACACTTTGTCATCAGATTTTTATGATAGAGAATTTAGGAAGAGTTGAGAGAAAGTAGAAGATGGAGACGTGTGAAAGAGAAACTTTTTTCGAAGAGATTTTAGGTGTGGATTTAATAAGGAAAGGTTTTTATAGGTAAAAAAAAGAGAACATATATGAGAGATATCATTTGGATTTGAAATATTAGAGAGATTATAGGAGAGTTAATTAAATAAGTTAAATTAAGGAGGAAAGAGAGTGACTTGAGGAGAGAGAAGGCTTTGAATGAATTGTAGGGAATCGGTTCCTCTAATTTAGGGGGAATTTAAGGACAAAAAGTGAGTGTCCACATGGATGAGAGAGAATATATATATATACACACACACTAGTCATGAATCTGTGCGAATTTGCACGGGCTTTGTGGTTTAAGATGTTTTTTTCTTTTTAAATAAGCAACACAACTTTTATTATATAAAAAAATAAAGATATTAAATGAAATAAGAAAATTAGTTCACCCATCAAAACCAATTAGTTTATAGTAGTCCAATTTGATCTTATTGAGCATAAAAAAGAACAATAAAAAATTAATATTCTAAGAACCGATTGAATTAGCAAACATCCAAACAATTTAATACGTTAAATCTATCTTCAACAACAATGTTTTAGACATGAGAGAAGCATTTTTTTTTTCTTAATTGAGCCATGAGCAATGGAGTTTGCAGCCTATAACAATAAAAAGTACATTAAACAATAAACAAAAAGAAGAGATGCCTTCCCAAGTAGCAGATAAAGCAATGTATTAACAAAGAAAGAAGTCCAATATCTGTATACAACAAATATTTGGCATTTAAAAAACCACTATATATGGTCATTATATTACATATTTAATACATCAATAATCAACTCAAGCACTTTAGCATACTGCACGAACAAAAAAATACAAAAGACAACTAATGTTTTTGTTCTTGCAAAAACTCAAGTGCTCAAGCTGGTCAGATATTTAATAATAATATATCTTTAGTGAGAGTCGCCAATTAACTTCCCACCTATGCTATGCGAAGATACACAATGCCTCACAATAGTGTCGAATTAATAATATACAAGGTCAAAGGAGGGTGTTGTAGTAAATACACTGTAATAAATATTAAAGATTGTTATTAATCTATAATATCATGAAATCAACACAGTTCGTCTTTTTTTTGGGAGCGGGGGAGTTTGGGTGGGCGGACCTATAACCAATGTTTTGTTAAGAAGTTAGATACTCTTTTAAAAAGTGTGAACCATTTGTTTATCTATTTTAAGTCCAGAGAAAAACTATGATTTGATGAAGTTTTTGTTATATATATATATATATATATATATATATATATATATATATATATATTGGGGAGGCAACGGTGTTGAAGAAGGAGATGTTGCGGAGGGAGTTGGAAAAAGAATCAATGGCCCGTGTAGTGGTTTTGTTTTATAGTAAATTGTAAAATTTTAGTACCAAAAAAAAAGTGTTCTGGCTGAAGTTTCACACAGTATGGGATTTAATAAGTAATAGTTGTTAAGAATATGGAATTCTATCTCAAAAGGTCAACCTATTGAGAGAAGTAGTTCAAGTCCTTATTAACCCCAGACCAATCCCATTTCTAACTGATGTGGGACTTTTTGCATTCTCAACAATCCCTCCCTCGAACAAGACCCACGAGGTTTACCTGACCCTCCTTCAAGCTAATATCTTTTTTGTCCACATCTCCCTCACACTAGGGATATTACAATCTCGAAATAATCCACTGCGTCAAGGGCTACCGCATTACCATGGATCTTCCATCTCATGGGCTTTTCATGAAAAATTCATCATTTGCGAGCAATAAGAGGAGCCCATCATCTTTGCATTTTTTTATCCGGCCACCATTTGAGGATTCATCATGCGACATACACTCGACTTCTTCAGGGTTTGGCTCTAATACCATTTGTTAAGAACATAGGGTTCTATCTCAAAATGTCAACTTGTTGAGAGGAGTAGCCTAAGTCCTTATTAATCCAATACCAACCCCATTTCTAGCCGATGTGGGATTTTTTGCATTCCCAACAATCTCTCTCTTGAACAAGATCCACGAGATTCACTTGACTCTTCTTTAAGCGAATATCTTTTCCGTCCACATCTCCCTCACACCAAGGAGATCTCACTCCATCGAGATAATCTACTACATCAAGGGCCACCACGTTACCATGGATCTTTTATCTCGTGGGATTTTCATGAAAAATTCATCATTCGCGAGCAACAAGAGGGGCCCACCATCTTCGCATTTTTTTTTATCCGGCCACCATTCGGGGATTCATCATGCGGCATACATTCGGCTCCTTCGGGGTTTGGCTCTGATACCACTTGTTAAGAATATGGGATTCCATCTCAAAAAGTCAACCTGTTGAGAAGAGTAGCCCAAGTCCTTATTAATGCAAGACCAATCCCATTTCTAATCAATGTGGGACTTTTTGCATTCCCAACAATAGTTTTACAATGTGCTCTAGTTGAAGGTTCAGCATATATACACTACAGACACTTTTTCATCACAAAACATTTTCTTCCTTTTCACAATTTTCTGAGTTTTGGCTAATTATTTTGGCTCTTCTACATGTAGAACGGTCTAAGTATCATATTACTGATTAAATCTCTTTATGACAAGAGATGATCATGAGCCATAATTGGATAGCCTGCTGACCCCCACTTTGAGATTATCTACATCAAGAGGTAAACGGATGAACCCAACCATGTCATTTCTTTTCTACTCATTTGAATGGTCAAAAAAATTCTTTATCACAATGGCTGAGCCACCCTTTGTCAAGCTTCATGTCACACATTGATTGGTATTTGGTGTGAGATATCCTTCCCAATTAGACTGGAGATGATTCGAACCACCCCTAGTTATAATGGCAGTTGTTGTCTTGCAAATCATCTCTAGTGACTAAAGAAACCTTCACTGTATGTATTAGATACACCCTCCACTACCCCCCCAGGTCATTTCACCACAATACCCTTTGTAACCAGACATGTTGACTGGCATTGGCAAGACTACCCCCAGGCCATTTTTAATTACACTGCATATTTTGTTGTTGGGAAGACATTTAACAAATGTTTTTTTCCATTTATTGTTGAGCAATAAAACTAACATAATAGGGAACTTATAGAAACATCCGGTCAAAGAAAATAAAGGGAAAAAAAGGAGAGATTTTTATGTAAATGAAGTCAGGAAGCTTACGGAGCCATCCAATGGTATGTTGTTCATGTTTCTTGCATCATTCTGTGCACTATCCCAAAATCTGGGATCTTGATAGATTTGTCTGTGACAATCAATAGGTTAGCCGACTAGAGATTCTTGTGAATGAATCCAAGCTCATGAACATATGCTATGCCCCTTACAACGTCTAAGGTCTCTGCTTGATAGCCAACTTCAATGGTACTGATCGATTCTGCTGTCTCATCAAGAATTGTCTAACTGACCCTCCCTGTAATTCACTTACTTACAAGGAATCCCAGCTATCGGGTTTCGGCATGAGAGGCCCTTCCTTGACAAAAGGCTGGGAGAAGATTTTATTTACACGGCAACCACCTATATCTCCAACCTTTCCTGTAATTCACTTACTTATAAAGAATCCCAGCTACACTTCCATTTGCAACGCCATTACTCTAACAACACCCTTGGAATATCTTCTTCCGTCACCTTCTGTTCCACTCGTGATTCGTATCAATAACTTAGGTTTCGTGGGTACTATTGTGGGACTTCTTAGGAAAAGGAATTGAAGTGATTTGAAGAGGACGATTGCCATTAGAAAAGAGAAAGTGAGGTTTTGGGTAGGGGTGGCAATTCATGTTGGCGGGTTGGGTTCGTGTCTTATTGAGTGAAGGGTATAATACTAAATGAGTCAACCCGAACACGATCCTTTTATTAATCATGTCAAAACCCCTCAACCCTAATACGACCTATTTATTAAACAGGTAACACGACACGACACGAGTAACCCATTTAATAAACATGTCATGATGGGTTGACACGGACATGACCCATCTCAACCCGTTTAATAAACAAGTAATGATGGGCTAACACGAATACAACCCATCTCAATCCATTTAATAAATGGGTCATGTCGGGTTGACTCAATTATCCAACCCAATAAAAGAGGTCATATGATTCATATCAGTCAAATTGACTTGAAAATTAATTGATTGATATGATGATTTCATTATAATAAATTAACATTGAATTAAAGTTAAATTGTTTTACATTCAATAAAAAATATTCTAAAAAATCATAAATACATATTAATAACAGAATTTGGTATGAACAATACACTGATAGGGCATTTGATTCCTTGCTTATATATCAATTTACATAAATAACCTTTAATATTTTTTTTTTGTTTAAAATCTAATTTTAAATGAGATAAAAAAATTAATTTAATTATATGGGTTAAATAGATCAAGTTATAGCAGATCAACCCACTTAAATCCGATTAATTTAATCATCTTAATTCAGGTCAATTCAGGTTAAACAAGTCAACGCGGATTTTACCCATTTATTAATCGTGTCAAAACATATCAATCCGATTTGACATGAAACACGATTATATTAAACCCAAATCCATCAATTTTCGTGTTGAGTCGTGTCAGGTTCACGGGTTGTGTCAAACATTACCACCCCTCGTTTTAGGAAGAGTAGTGATTTGATAAATTGGAAGGAAAGAGGTTTATTCAGTAAGGAGATGTGAAAAACATTAGGTTGTGACCATTTTAGTAAGAGTAGGAGATGTGGAGAGAATTGTTTCCAAAAATTTTAAAATAGAGATGGAGGAGATTGTCATTTCGAAAAAGAAAAAAAAAAAAGCAAATTAGAAACGTTGCCTGCTTGGAGTCGTGTCCTTGCATTGAAAAAAATGGTAAACCCCCATATAAGAGTCGTGTAAAAGGAAGGTGGAGAAATATTAAGAGAAGAGAGGGACTTAAAGGCGGTGATATCACCTATGCCGACCAAAAAGTGAGACGAGACACAAGGGGGTATCATTTCACTTTTTGGAGATATCACATCACCCCAAAAAGTGAAATGATACTTCCCCTCTGTCTTGTCTCACTTTTTGGTCGGTGCAGGTGATATTCCCCGACTTAAAGGGTGTTTTGAAAGAATTCAAGAACAAAAATTTAGATAGCATCCACGTCGACGAGAGAAAAAGGGGCTTACATGATATGGCGTGGTCTGCTCCAGATGCATTTCTTTTCCGGAAGATCAACTTTGATGGTCCTTACATGTCTACACGATCTTCAAGATCAAAAAATCATCCTCTCTTGAGTTGACTGAAGCTTTAGCGACAAAACATGGCATTTTGTTATATCTCAGGCCCAGGCCCGGACTAGGTTTTTTTGGACCACTTTGGGCTGATCCGAGCCATGCTCGGGCTATTCCAATCCTTTGTTCAGCCCTATGCACAATCCATTGACAGCCCTAATGTCGTTCCGTTCCTCAACCCCTCTCTTATGAATAAACTCCTCCATTTCCAATGCTCTCCTTTTCCTTTTATACTGGTTACAATTAAATCAGCCGCAATACCAGAGAGACGCTGCTTCTCCTTTTCCTCGACGTTTGATACGTAAAAAAGACAAATCTAAAGATTTGTTGGAGCTGTAAGGGTAAGAGTTGGGGTGGCAATGTTTGATATGACCCGTGAACCCGACATGAAGCCAACACAAAATAACCGGGTTAGGGTTGACTGTAAATGTGTTTTGGGTCAAAGCGGAATCAATCTACTTTGACACGATTAATAAATGAATCAGGTTAAGGTTGAGCCATATAGTCGTATACTCTTAACTTGACATGACACGACTATGAGCTGCCAACATGAATTACCACATAACCCGCAAACCCGACACAAAATAAGAGGGTTAGGGTTGACTGTGAATGTGTTTCGGGTCAAAGCAGGTTGACCTGCTTTGACACGATTAATAAATGGGTCAGATTAGGGTCAAGCCATATAGCTGTATACCCTTATCTTGACACGCAACAAACCCGACCCGCCAACACGAATTGCCACCCGTAGGTACGAGTTTCTCCCTCTTTTTGATTTTTTTTTTCCTTTATTCTTGAGCATAATTAGTTTCTACTTTTTCTCTTGTCCATTTTTTATGGTTGGGCTGGAATTGAGTCCACAAGAACAAATGATGGATTCAGATGAGAAGAAACTGTTAAGAGTAGTCAACACCGACTCTCTAGAAATCTCTAGAGAGCCGATTATGCTAACCGACATCAAATATACCAGAGTTCTCTGG
>JAOXJP010180825.1:0-12464 GCA_025762735.1 Platanus orientalis
TTAGTTTGACTAGGAAACATAATGTTGCAATTTCTTAGGGTATTCAATTTTTTGCTCTAAAAATAATTATTTGATAATTATTTTTACATATTTATACTCCTTAATACCAATAAATATCACATATAAAATTTTGTAAAGTTTGGACTCCATTTTGACTCAGAAACCTCTTTGAGGCATTTTGTCGAACACGTAGTATACGACTTTGAAAAAGGGGTCTAGAACAACACCCATGCCAAAACAGGATATTGATTCTCCTAATAGAAAAGAGACTACCAAATTCAGATTTAATGTCTTGGATCAAGACAAATAGATTGGTAAATTAGGCTTGGATTACTAGTACCTTATCAGAGGAGGTACTTGGATTAGCCGTTGGATTTATCACTTCGTGCGATGTATGGAGTGCACTTGAAAATGCTTTTGTATAAAGTTCTCAAGCCAAAGAATTTGAGTTACACCAACAACTACAGTTTATGAAAAATGGTACGTCTACACTCAGATTATCTTCATCAATTCAAGTTTGTTTATGATGAATTAAGTGCTATTGGTAAGCCTTTGCATGATTAAGCTAAAGTTTTCTCTTTACTTAATGGATTGGGACCTCAATATGAATCTTTTACCACTACAATGCTTAAAACGCAGGTTCCATCTTTTAATGAACTAGTTCCATTATTGCAAAGTCATGAACTTCATAACAAAGGACATATAAATGATTCAATAAATTAATCCATGGCTTTCTTTGGTCAACAACCTGGAAATGAAAAAGGTTTCAAAAATATGGAAAATCAAAATAGCAAAAACCAATTCTTTAGTTCAGAAGGGCAAGGCTTCACTCAAACATGTCAACAAACCAATCAATCCATCAATATGCAAGGTAATCCATCTCACTAGAAAGGTTAACCCATTCAGCCTCAGCACAGCCAACCAATTCATCCAAATGGTGATGTGGTGACTTTTCAGATTTGTAGAAAACGAGGACATGATGCTCTCCATTGCTAGAACAGGTTCAATTACTCTTTTTAGCCTGAGGACACTCTGAAGGCATTGGCTGCCATGGAAATTGTAGAAACACAAGATCATGAATGGTTCCCTGACACTAGTGCTACAACACATAACTACGGATGTGGGTAAGCTCTAAAACTTAATTCCCTATACTGGCACTGACTTTGTAATGGTTAGAAATTAACAAAAACTAAATATTTCACATATTGGACAAGCTAATCTATCTTTCAGATTGGGTAATATCCCTTTACATGATATATTGCTAGTCCCCAATATGAAAAAGACTTTGTTGTCAGTTTCTCATCTTACTTTAAAATATCCTTGCTATTTTATGTTTAACTCTTCTAGATTTTTTTTATAAAGGACAAAGTGACAAAGAAGGTGTTAACATCGAGAAATAGGAAAGGAAGTTTATATGCCTTGGACAAATCCAAGACAAGTGTTGAGGCCCGGTTTTCTACTTGATTCAAGAATGCTTTTGAGGATATTTGACATCAGTGGCTTGGTCATCCAATGCCTAAAGTAGTTTGATTTCTTAGCAATCAATAGATGATTAAAGTGAATAATTAGAATAAGGATTTACATAAATGTAGTAGTTGTGATCTATGGGGACCTTTTCCTATACGATTTGTGCAAGGGTTTCGCTATTGTGCAATCTTTGTGGCTGATTTTTCTTGATATACTTGGATCTATTCATTAAAACAAAAATCTGCATTTTTTCAAAGCTATGTTCTATTTCACATGCTTTTCAAATGAAAATTGGACAAGAATATAATTTTTTTTTCAATTTGATGGTGCTGGTGAATTTTCTAAAAGAGAATTTTTAGAATATCTAGCTAAACATGGGATCCGACATTAGTTGTCTTATCCTGACATGCCTGAACAAAATGACATTTTCTAATGAAAGTATAGACACATTGTGGAGCTTGGCTTGGCTATGATGTACAATGCGTCCATGCCAAGACATTTTTGGCTTGAGGCCTTCTCTCCTTCGGCCTTTCTTATAAATAGGCTACCTTCAGCACAACTGAACATGCAGTGTCCATATCAAATTTTATTTAGAAAGGATCCAGATTATTAAAGTTTGCGAGTGTTTGGGTGTTGATGCTTTCCTTATCTATGGAATCAAACATCCAACAAGTTCGAACCTTACTCTCTGTCCTGTGTTTTATTGGGTTAAATGTCTAGAAAGGTTATCGATGTATTTATCCTCCCTCAGGAAGAGTGTACATCATGTCATGTGGTGTTCCAAGAATAATTTTTTCCATATTCTAATTCTATTAACCTATTTCATGTTCAATAGGGAGAAGGCGAATTGTCAACTATTCATAATTGGTTAGTTTTCACATGGTGATGAGTATCCCCTAGATGAATCAAATGTGACACTTGATCCTCATCTTTCATTAAGTTCCTTATACATGATTGGTGAAATTGCAATGACACATTAAACCAGATCCAATTGAGCCAATTTTGGAACTCTCCCATGATAAAAACTCATCTTCTGATCATGACTCCCAATTTGTAAAGGCGGCCTCAACTTCAACAATTGATACACATATCTCTCGTCATACACATGATCTATTTATCATAGTTAAGCTAGGTACTATTCGGACTATTCTCACTATGGCTATTATTAAAGGATGGTCTATTCGACAACTAGATGCCAAAAATACATTTTTGCATGAATATTTACATGAACTCGTATTTATAGATCAACCACCTGGCTTTGTTAATCCAATGCGACCTACTCATGTTTACAACTTACAACGAGCATTATATGGGTTAAAACAGGCTCCTCGAGCATGGTTTGATCTGTTCAATACTTTCTTGTTAAACATGGGTTTTTTTTTTTTTTTTGTAGTATTGCAGACTCATTTGTTTGTCGTAAATCTCAAGATTTGATCATTCTTCTTTTGTAAGTCAATGATATCATCTTGACTGGTGATAATACTTCATTCTTGAAGTCCTTTATTCATGATCTTGGTCACGAGTTTGCGATGAAAGATTTAGGTTCTCTTCACTATTTCTTGGGTATTGCGGTTCATCAATTTTTTAGGGGTCATATTTCTTACTTAGACTAAGTAGGAAAATGATATCTTACTTCATGCTCAAATGTCTAATTGCGAACCATTCTCTACTCCCATGGTTGTAAAATCAACATCATTAATGGCTGCTGAGGATCCTTTTCATGATCCTACTCTTTATCGAAGCATTGTTGGAGCACTTCAATACTTGACAATGACGCATCCAAATTTGGCATAATCTGTTAATTTTGTTTGTCAGTTTATGGAATCCCCAACTGTTGGGCACTTTCAAAATGTAAAGAGAATTCTACGTTATGTGAAAGGAACAACTCACTTTAGTCATCAATCCTTGCTCATAGTACTCTTGATTTGTATACATTTGCAGATGTTGATTGGGTTGGATGTCCTTCTACTAGGTGGTCCACTACTAGCCTTTGCATTTTCCTGGGGAGTAATTATTTATCTTGGAGTGCATAGAAATAGTCGACTTTCGCTCATTTTTTAACCATCTAATGCCCTAACCTTTGCCCCTTTCATTCACACATTCCTTTTTCCCCGATAGCAAACCCTCCATCAGTTACAACTATTCCGACAACCATGCTTCACTCCAACATGGATTCTATCATCGACACTCCAATGAACTCCATTAATGTGAGCATTGTCACCTATGGTTGCTTTGACAAACTACTCTGACTACCTCCATTGACTTCGATAACCATGTCTACCTACAGTCTCTTCTTCTTCGTCTCCTTCCTACTCTCTAATTCATCAGTATCAATAGCTCAATGGCAACATGAACATAAATCCTCTTCTTTTAAAATCTTTGACTCGCCATGGTCGTTGGACCAAAACCATACTATTTTTTCATTTGAAAACTATTTTTATAGTTTTAACACTATCTTCCTTCCAGACTCTTCCTCTATTCATCTTTGTTTCACTTACTCTTTTTTTCTTTCCATATTTTTAATTTTCTTGATCAAATGCCCATTTTGTCTTCCATTCAAAGTTTACACATGGTCTCGGTTGATCTCTAAAGATTTCTTTGGTTTACTTGATTGATTTCACAAGATTTCTCAAGTTTAGTGGGTTTATAGGCTAAAGTCCCAGGGTTTGGGTACTGCAAATGGGTTTGGATAATCAATAAGTAGGCTACCTCAAAGTCCTTCTTATTCAGGCAATGGAAACAATGATGCTAGTAATTTTGAATGCAATAGGGTAGAGACCTGAAACTACCCCTCCACTAGATGTTAACCATTTTCATCAGCAAGGGCTTGGGTTCATGGGGCATATCCCTACAATGACAAAGTGCAACAAAAAATAGTGCCAGTTTTCAGAACTCCTCCCACACCACAAAACAACAAATTCCTTCAGCAGGATTTTGTTAATTTCTCTGATGGGTCTAACCAATTAGACCTAAGTGGCCCCAATTTCACTACCTGCGAATCCAAAAGTCTTACCAATCCCAGTTGCCTCCAACACCACCATGTTTCTCCGTGTATCCAATTTTAAATTAGCTACTTCTAACTTTATAGGCATGACAACCATGCTTAGGGAAAGCTTCCTTGTAAACATAAGCCTCTTTTTCCCACCCAATGAGTCTGATGTCACAACAAGGAATCTAGTCATCTTCTCCACCCTCTTCGTCATTGAGCTCATCATCGGTTTTCTCTCCTTCTACACCCTCCTCAAAAAATACATCAAATATAGAAACATGGCTCGGACTCTAGGCCTTGAATTCCTCCCCACCAGTGAACCTAAAATGGTTCATCTATGTTGAGCTCAAAGCTGCCAGCAATGACTTTTATAACGTCATTGAACACTGTTGATTTAACATTGTGTATAGAGGTGAGCTCCTTGATCACCACATCGTTGCCATAAAACACCTCAAAGATGCTGGTGGCGGAGAAGTAGAATTCTGGGTAGCGATTACAACCATTTCCATTTGGTGGTGGTTACAAGGTAGCCATGTCCTGCATCAGAGGCACACATAGATACTTGGCACCGAAGCGGGTGAGGAATGAGACAATCATTGCAAAGGACGACATGTATAGCTTTGGGATGATTTTATTAGAGATTGTGAATAGTGTTAGGAACTTTGAGTTTTGGTGATCGATGTGGAAGAATGCAAAATTATATATGCTGATGTGGGCTTTCAAGAAAGTGTACAAGGAAATGAATGTGGATGAGATTTTGGATCCTAGGATCAAACATAGTTACGATGATCGAGTCCACTTTGAGATGGTGAATTGAATGGTGAGACTGCAATGTGGTACCTACAAGTTTAGGCGGAAATGATGCCATCAATGAAAAAGTGGTCTTTGATTAAGGATCATGCCATTTGGTGGTGGTTGATCAAGCATCAAGCTCTTCGGTGGGCATTGATCAAGCACATGCGTGCACAGTCACTAATCTGGAATATTTTTTATGGATAGAAACAAATGAGGGTGTGTGATCATATTTAGGGGCAATTTTATCTTTACATGCCTTAAGCTCATTTTTGTATTAGAAAAAAATGTCTTCTTCTGCAGAAAGGGTAAACTAAGGTTTTAGAAAAAAATTAAAATCACATGTCATCATTGACTAAAGTTCCACGATGGAAAACTGATGGTAGTTGAGTTCAATAGTACCAGTCATGGGGTTTTTTGTATTGTCAGATAGTATAGGGACTGATCTAGCTATTGTCAAATGGTTCAGGGGTGGTTTCTGTAATTTACCTTAAAGTAAAAGATAAAATAGTTATTGTTTTTACAATATAAAATGATGTTAGGAGAGGTTAGAGAGTTAATAAGGAACATAAATCTCTTTATTCTTGTTTAAAATGGTAATACATTTGGCATGTTTTGGTTGGTTATCTTAGCAACTTGTTAAAATGCCAATTTCAATAAATGTGGACTCCATGGGTAAGAAAGCTGATAGGCAATTGGTGCTAGTAGGGATGCATCATGCATGCCAATACATGATACAAATACAAAAATTGATTTTCAACCAATTGCCTATTAACCCTTCTCCACATGTCCCACAATGGAGGTGGTAAAGAATCCCTAGTGAGGCTATTAGCTTCCTTCTTTTGTGAAGACTATATCTAAAATGAATTACAACTTTTTGAAATAAAAAGATGTGTGTTTATAAGACTGTGAACTACTTGTTGATGCAACAAAAACAACCCTTATGTACCACATGATGGATATGGGGCCAAACCATTCAAGATCAATGCAATAAATAATAAATTAACAGTAAAGAAATCAACAAGCATACACATAAGACAATGATTTTATGTGGTTCGGCCTTTTGGCTTATGGCCATATGTGTTCTTCATTCTTAATATAAACCAGAGAAATATAAGTTACAATAGAATCTCTCATTTTCTCATCTCAGACCCAAGTGCTAAGAAAACTCAAAATCTTGTTACACTTCTCTCTTTCTCTCTAAACAATGAAGAGTATATTTCTCACATTCTCTCATAACCCAGGAAAAACCTTTCTCACTTTGAAGAAAGATATTCTCTTTGTTTCATCCAAGTAGAAAGCCCTTGAAAAGGAAACACCACAACATCAATAATTTCGCTTGAAAGTCTTTTAAAAAGAGAGTCCTTTATCACCCCTACTGAAACCAATTTCCTTTTTGTAATAAAATCTCAACACTTGGATCACCTCTTGATCCAACGATTGGAAGCATGGCATAACCAACACTACGACCATTATGACTTAACTTTGTTTGACAAACTAGCTAGCTTATGGGATCCATCCAGGCCAAAATGTAACTTAAGATTTTCATTGTTGGAAGGGATCCTTCTATACTGCTAATTAAGTAGCTTGGGAGCTAGTTTCTATAGGGTGGATTACTTAACCTCAGATTAGATATGACGTAAACAACTGCACTCACCTCAGCAAATTTCCACTCAAATGTCTTTCCATCATTTGGAAGGGCCATTTCTTGCATTGGGTGCATTTCAAGTGTTGAGGAGCTGTATTGAATTAGGACTCTTAACCGAGAGTTAGTTTTGGAAAGAGATCCGTTTTGGAATGGTTAGTGTTTTGGAAACTTATTTTTTTAGGGTTTTTAAACCCACTTAGTTGTAAGGGGCTTCTATTAGGGTTTTTCTAAAAGGGGTTTTTGGCTTAGGGTTCTCTCTATTAAACGTTAATAGGGTTTGGAAGAGAGAGGCAGCCAGTAAAGCTCTTGTAATCTCTGGTTTTACATAGTGAAAACTCTCTTGATTGTGTTTGCTCGTGGATGTAGGCTTTACGCTGAGCCACGTTAAATCGTCTTGTGCTTTGTGTGTTTGTTGTTTGCATTAATTTCTTCTTTTATTTATTGTTGCCTATAATTCAAATCTAGGCTTCCGCAGAATAATTGGTATCTGAGCTTTAGGTTGTGATTTGATTTTTTTTGACATGGCAGTAAGGTATGACGTGGAGAAATTCAACGAACATAACAGCTTTAGTTTATGGCGTGTGAAGATGCGTGCGTTGTTGGTTCAACAAGGACTGGTCAAAGCTTTGATGGGGAAGAAAAAGCTTATTGGGACAATGAAGGAAGATGAAAGGGAGGAATTTGACCTCAAGGCACTTAACATGATTCAGTTGTGTTTGGCCGATGAGGTGTTGAGAGAGGTTACAAAAGACGAGTTTGCAGCTAGGTTGTGGCTCAAGTTAGAAAGGTTTTACATGACAAAGTCTCTCACAAACATGTTGTATTTGAAACAACAGTTCTATACATTGAGGATGAGAGAATGTATGTTTGTGAAAGTGCATCTAGATGAATTCAATAAAATCATTATGGATATGAAAAACATTGATATTAAGATTGATGATGAGGATCAAGCTATCATTGTTTTGTGCTCTTTACCTGCATCATATGAACACTTTGTTACGACCTTATTGTATGCAAATGATACCATCTCCATGGAAGGTGTTAAGGCATCCTTGCATTCTAGGGAATTGAGGAAGAAGGTATTTGGAGAAGAGGGTAAGGGGTAGGAAGAAGGTCTATTTACAAGAAGAAGAATAAATGAAAAAAGGTTTTAAAAGTGATAAATGTCAGTCTAGATCCAAGTTTAGAGGAAATGGCAAGATGCGGTGTTTTCATTGTAAAGAATATGGCCACATGAGGAGGGATTATTTAAAGTGTTTTGACAGAAAGAAAAGTGATAATCTCAATATAGCATTGGCAGAGAAACAAAAAGAGTACATCGAAGATGTTCTCAGAACCACCAAAGGTATGGACACATTTTCTCATGAAGAATGGATATTAGATTCAGGTTGTCCTGTTCATATTTGCTACATGAAAGAATATTTTGATACGTTCCAAGAGAATAAGACATCTTTTGTTTATTTGGTGATGGATCTACTTGTGACGTTACGGGTGTTGGGACGGTGAAGATCAAAATGTTTGATGGAGTGGTTCGTACTTTAGGTGGTGTGGCATATGTCCCAAAGTTGCAAAGGAATTTAATATCTTTAGGCTTGTTAGACTCCAAGGGTTGCAAATATTTAGCTGTAGGTGGAGCCATGAAAATCACACGTGGCTGTTTGGTCTTGATGAATGGAGAAAAGTGTGGTAATGGTTTGTATTGTCTGATGGGAAATACTGTGATTGATAGTGTTCTTTGACCTCGACGGGTAGTCGGAAACGGAGTGCACGAAATAACCAGCTCTGGTGTAAGGTCTCTTTTGTGGATGTAGCAAAGAGAGGTGATGCAAGTTTTCAAGCAACAGATGGTGGTGAGGAGATTCCTGTGGTTGGAGAGAATGAATCGAGGTTCCTCTCTGGAGTTAATTAGGCAAGTCGGCTCAGGGCAGCTATACATGTGCATTGGTCGTGTTTGATCGAGTCGGATAGTGTCAGACCAAATTGATTTAATGGTATGTGTGATGGTGTTTTTTAAAGGCCAATGGATGTTTGTGGTCATAGCAAGCAAGTTGTGATTCATGTTCAAGATGGAGGTGCATTGCAGGTACATATGACGCAAAGTTCACAAAGAAGGATAGTGCAGGTTTTCTCCAAGGTGGTCTTAAGATGTGAGTCAAGGTAGAGTGTGGTGCACATGTCATAGGTTCTGTGTCTTGTAAAGATACAGACGTTTACAGTATTCAGAGTTACCCTTCAAGGTTGTGTGGAGAAGATGGAAGTAGAGTTTTTGGTACTATATAAGTCTTGTTAGAATTCAAGCCAAGGTGGAGATTTGTTGAAGAGATGTCTTGAATTAGGACTCTCAACCGATAGTCAGTTTTGGAAAAAGTTCCGTTTTGGAATGGCTAGTGTTTTGGAAACCTATTTATTTAGGGTTTTTAAACCCACTTAGCCATAAGGGGCTTCTATTAGGGTTTTTTTAAAAGAGGTTTTTGGCTTGGGGTTCTCTCTATTAAACGTTAATAGGATTTGGAAGAGAGAGACAGCCAATAAAGCTCTTGTAATCTCTGGTTTTACACAGTAAAAGCTCTCTTGATTGTCTTTACTAGTGGATGTAGGCTTTACGCCAATCTCATTAAATCGTCTTGTGCTTTGTGTGTTTACTGTTTCAATTAATTTCTTCTTTTATTTATTACTGCCTACAATATCCAAATCTAGGCTTCCACACAACATCAAGGTCTTGCTCACATATAGCATTATATCTAATGACATGTTATAGAAACAGTGAGAATAAGAAAAAGGCAGCTGTAGCAATCTATTGGCAAAAGAGGCTCTTTTAATCCATCGTTGGGATGTCAATTGAGAAGATCATTTGCCCATCAATACCATAAGTTGGCCCGTCAACTGGACAACAACAATTGCTGAGCTTGAGTTAAGAAAAGGGGTTGATAATCCTTTCTCCTAGAATATGTGTGGTCCCCCTAAGCCAATCTCAACTCCCCCGAATCTTCCTACCCACCATTAATATCAATAAATAATTGAATAGATAATGACTCGATTCATACGCGTTCGTTTTGTTTTTAATGAAGTTGCTAAGAAAGTGTCTCATTTCTTTGCTTTCATAACAAGCTTATGGCAGCTAATGTTAACGAAAATCTTCGTCAATAGTAATGTCAGCCCCACATTCCTAATTTCATGTACAAGAATATTACGGTGACATGTTATTTTATTGTATCTTATTCATTAGCTTTCTTATTATTAGTTAGACTTGACTTGGAATAGGAAAGTGTAAAATATAACTTGGAGGGATCTTTTCTTTAGTTGTTTTACTCCCACATATAATAGAGACACCCCTTGTTCCCTTTCTTGATTACACCCAACAGTTTTAAAATGTACCACGCCAAACATATTGAAACAGATAAAAGATTAAAAAAAAAAAAAGTGATTTCCCAGGGGTCACAAAACATAATGGAAAGTTTCTAAGGGTCACTATAAAGACTAAATATATTCAATTACTTGAAAACATTACCATGATCTTTATCAATATACAATGGTTTAAGAGCCAGTTTACTTAATGTATAATGTCAGATTACATCACAATCTGACTACATTTGCTTATCATTTAATAAAGTAAGATGAAATCTAGTTGATTTGTGCTCCTACAATTATAAATAAACCAACTTGTATTATATTACACCATGTCATTAAATAAGAAGCTCAGGTGCAGTGTAACATGGCTTCATTTGCTCACTTGTTACATCCTCTCTTAGGTAGGTTATTAAGGGGTTGACACAAAGTGCAATTCTTCTTTTAATTGGACAGGTAAAACCAGTTGAGGCAGATCAAAACCTGCTACATTTATATAAACCATGAGAAACATCAGTGATAATCACCTAATAGCCTCTCAATGAAATCTTTCATTGGTTATAATCAAATTTATCAATTGCTTAAGCTCATCAACCTTTATTTTTACCCACCTGTATTCATAGTTCCATAGGTCTCACCCTAAAGATAATCCTTGGCTAGAAATTTGTACTCGAGTGGATGATCATAACCATGTGATCCATTCAATAGATTTGAACGTCAAAGTTTGTTATATCAAGTTAAATTAGAGTAGGAACTACCTTAAAGGGAACCCTAAAATAGATAATGAACATGAGGTTGTTCTACAAGCTCTTGATAGGCTTACATATGTGATACTATATCATGCTGTTGCTCCATGGGTCATACTCTTGTCCCCATAAACCCAAAGGATATCAGTCAACCAAGTAGACTCATTACCTTAAAATATTTAATTCTGTCAAACTTGAGCTTTCACTCTTGTCATTAATTAAACCACTGTATTGAGCTATGAACTATTGAAGTTGGAAAAGTAAGTCCCATGCTGCAACGGCAACCACCTTGACCAAGTCTTTCTACCTGCTATTCACCTGTTCGCTAGGGCAAAGGATCCTCTGCAGTTAAAAACCCTAGCGGCTAATTGGTGGTGGTCTTCAGTGCCCGTCATGTTGCACAGAGTTCTAAATTTTGAGGGTATTGTTTCTACAAGTTGTTGATAGGTTTACATTCGTATGGGCCATAGTCTTATCCCCATAATCAGTCAACCCGGTAAACTTCATACCTTAAAATAGTCAATTCTGTCAACTTGGGCTTTCGCTATTGTAATTAAACCACCGTATGAAGCTATGAACGAGTACCAGAAAAAAAACAAAAGAAGTTATGAACAGTTTTGAAGTTGGGAAAGTCAGTTCCATACTTCCATGGGAGCCACCTTGACCAGGTCTTCCTACCTACCCTCGTACACTAAAAATTAGGTGAGAATGAATCTTGTGAGAACTGTGAAAACGGCATCAGGGTATGGACACATCAGCGCCCAAAAGAGATAAGTGCCTCCCAAAAAGTGAAAATCACTTTTTGGTACTGATGCGTCAGCCCCTCTGGTGGCGTTTTCATGGTTCTCATGAGATTTGTTCTCACATAATCCAAGCCAGCCCTCATATGTTTGCTAGGGCAAAGGATCCTCTGTAATAATAATAATAATAAAAAGCTCTAGGCAACTGGTGGTGGTGTTCATGCATAGAGTTTCGAATTTTGGGAGGAAGTTTTAAATTTTTGGCAATGTAGCATGCACTGTACATTACCGCCGGCTGCCGCCAGTTTTTTTAACAGCAGAAAATCCTGTGCCATTCACTAGAGTTCTTGAAGATTAGATCAGCTGACATTTAATGCAAGTAAGATACAAAGAAACCAAAGCGAAGGTGTCCTCAGTTTTCACGTTGTACCAGCTTTACAGCCAGCAAAAGTTGGATGAATTTTCCATCATACCAAGTAGTGAATTTTGATACAAGCTCTCAATCAAAGGTATTTTGATAATTAAACTGATATAATTTTTGAGAATGATTGTCTGTGTTGACACAGACCTCTATAACCGTGCATTGATTCTTGTGATCATTTATCAAAACACCCTGAAATACTCTTTTACACCCAACGATTTGAGGCCGGATTTGGGAAGACAACTTAGAGAGTGGCTAAAGTTGGAATGACATCAAAGCCGACACATCAGTGCAGAAAAAGTGACATACACTTTTT
>JAOXJP010180836.1:0-12464 GCA_025762735.1 Platanus orientalis
GCATACATACTTGACTTTTAAGCATAAGTGCTTTTGAAAACATTGGTCTGTCAAGATCAATCCTTTTATTACAAGGGTAATAAACAAAAGAAAAGGTCTTTTTTTCAAAAGTGATTGAACCTGAAGTTGTGTCTTTGGCTACCTACATACCCCTTACATTTGCATTAGTTGAATGCTTTAACAATATGTGATGGTAGGGATCAAGTCCTACATAGTTCTTATTATAAGGTGGACATTCAAAAAAGATTAAAGACATTAAAACAAAACAGGATAAGTTGGTTCTACTAGCTTCTTTTTCAATCAATCAATCACCCGATCCTCTGCTTCGGCTGAGTTGGCTAGTCTGATTTGTTCTCTAGTTTCTACAAGCACCCAGGTTTCCAGCATGTTGACTTGGTTAGGGTCAAGTTTGTCTAAGTCTAACTCTCCTCTCATCATAACTAATTGCAACGCTTCTATAATGCCTCCGGGGAGAGAGAGTAGACTTAAGGGAGCTATGTTGTCCTCCTTATGTTTTGAGGTGTTTGGGGTTAAACTTTCCCCAACCTCAGTGACGAACAGCTTTAAGCTGAAAAAGGGGAGGTGTTGGAATACTTCCACCAATGATGGACAATGAGGAGTAGCCTCAAGAGGATAGGCCAAGAAATGATTGATGTTTGGAGCAGGGATAACAATTGATTTAGATTGCACACATTCCATGTTGGTTTCTAGTGGTACTGGCAAGAATACTAGGGTCTGTGTCTTAGTAGACAAGGTGATGCATGTCCTTGGGGACAAGGTTGGTAGTACAGTTGTGGAAACTACTAAGGGGGCTTATGACTGACCCTTCTCTTCTTTCTTCCCCATTTGAACTGATGCTTCAGCAAGGGTTTGAACCCTAAGCTTGCTTTGTGTGGTAACCTGACAACCTTGATAGGGTCTTTCCTACCCTGAGAAAACTTGCCCAAACCCTTGTCCAGGTTGAACTTCATCTAGGCCATCATACAAAACTTATGCAGAAGGACCTCAGCCTTCCTTTTCAAATCTGCAGTCTCTTTTTGAGTGTGTACTACCTTAAATTGGTACGAGGTGTAGGTTTTGGGGGCCTACAAGTTCTGTACTCCCAATATCTTATGCCCTATCATAGTAATCATATCTATGTCTACTGGTATTATGAAGACCTCATTGTCGATGATAAACTTGACCTTCTGGTGGAGAGAGGATGGGACAATGTCTGCCTGGTGGATCCACGGTCTTCCCAACAACATAGTGAAGGATGACGGTATGTTCAATATTTGAAACTGAACTTGGAACATTCTTCCTTCCATCACTAGGGGAATGTCTACTTCTCCTTAGCCACAACTAATTGAGTTGTCAAAAGCCCTTATGTCATAGGGGTTGGGTCTCACACATTTCAAGGGAACTCCCAAAGTATCCAAGGTATCTCGTGTACAGATGCTTAGGGAAAACCTATTGTCTACTAGAATTAGGGGGATACACATGTCAGAATGGTGGGCCGTGATGTATATTGCTCTATTATGCATAGTGTCGCCTTCAGGAATCTCCTTCTTAGAAAATGTTATAACATGTGGCACTGATACTCTGGCCACATGCTCAAGCCTGTTTAACGTGATTGAAGCATCCACAAATGATTTCCTGAATATGCCTAGGATTCTCTCTCTATGCAGTTTGAATGTCAATAATAAGCCCGAGATAGAAACCTATGCTGGTGTCTTGGACAATTGTTCAATCAAGAATAGGTGAGACTTTCAAATAACAGCTTTGAAAATCCCATTCTCTTTCTTCTCTTCTTCTTCTTTGACTTTCCTTTGTACCTCTATCTTAGTGTCTTCCTCTGTCATCTTCTCCTTTCCCTTCTCCTCTGGGTGTAGATAAGTGACGGGCTTGGAGACTCTACCTAATCCGGTGATGAAGGGTGTGAGTTCTTCAAACTCTTTTTTTGTCAGCTCGGGATCTACTAGTTCTCTGACCAAATAGCCTAAAGGGACCTAGTTCAGCAAGTACTGTATCCTCGTTGGTGGAGGAACATTGATGATTTGGTATGGGATGAGATGTCGATGAGTTGGGAATACAGTGTTGGCAAAGGAATGATATGAGGGGGTAAGGATAGGTCATAACTTGTTGAACCTTCTTTAAAGGTAGTCATTTTCGTGTCAGGGGGGAGGACTATGAATGGGCCATTTGGTAAAAGATCCCACATGTGTGTAAGCAGATACTCGTATTCAGGAGCAGGGATTAGTAAAGGGGAGTATTCATCCAAAGCAAATACCTGGCCAGAGTTAGGTAGGAAAATGGCTTTCTTAAGTTCTGTTAGCTTGGTAATGAAACTTGAGGGATTGAACTGAGTGTTGGTGAGACCTATCACATTGACCAATTTTGATGGTTGATGATCGGGGAGTGGGTTCTTGATGATGTTTAAGTTTGGTGGGGGATTTGCTGGTGTGGGGTCAAATAATACCTTGCCCTCATCGATCAAGTCTTGTATATCATGTCACAACCAAAATCACCTATCGATGGTATGCCTGGGGGATTAATGGTATTCACATTGTTCCACTAGATTGTAGCGGTAGGGCAAAGGGTAAGGTGGGGGCCTTGGGTCCAACAATTGTAACAACCTCTTTTTGACGTGGTGGTCCATGATGTGCTTGTAAGAGTAGGGCAATGGGTTAAACTTCCTTTTCTTTCTTTCCTCTCTAACTACACCTAGATATTTTTTTCTAATAATATTGTTGTGACTGAGGGGGGAACTATATTCATGGTTGTTGGATAGCTCTAGGTCATCTGTGGCTGGGGCAGAACGTAACCAATGTTTTGACTAGGCCAAAGGACCTCAATTGCTTGCATTGCATTAGCTTCTGGATGAGTGATGGTTGTCTTTCTCGGCATTTATCTGGTGGAACTGGTAGGAGCAGGAGTGCATCCTGTACAAGCCTTGCCCTGATGGCTAGCTCAAACTTTGTGGCTTTGTCGACGACTTCAGAAAAATTTTCCTGTGAAGCAATTAGCAGCATCGGTTATTCGGTGGAACCCAATGTCCTTAGTCTCCATCTGTAAGAAAAATTCTTGATATTCTCCCCTGTGAGGGGTCTCATCCCTTTTACCTCTTCTCTAGTCAGTAGCATCTCGAGATTGAACTTGTAGTGGTTGATGAATGACCACACCAATGCCCTCCAAGTGCTAATGTTGCTCTTATCTTGGCTCACAATCCACTTTCTGGCATTCTTCTCTAGACTCCAACCAAACATTTGTACCAGTATGCGCTCACCATGCCCCCACTACAATATGGCATTGTAGTACATGCAAAAATGCATCCTTGGGCAAGTGGTGTCGTCGTACTTCTTGACATTGGACATTTGGAAGTTTGGCAGTAGCGCACCCCCATGGTGAATACAAAGGTCCTCAAAATCCATTGACATAGAGAACTAGCCCCCTTTTATTAGCTCAACTTCGGCTGTGAGTTTGGACAACCTTATGCTAGTCTCATCATCTTTAGAAGAGGTGACAAACTCCTTCCCTTCCCTACTTGAAATTGATGGCCCATACTATTCTTCTAGGTTCAACATTGAACGATGCTCTGGCTACATGTGCATGGTAGTTCGAAGCGGGGTTGTGATGTAGATGAGGCCTTACCTATAAGATTAACTGAAAAGTGAACCTTGTTTGAAAGAGTTGGAAGATAGAGATTCAGAGACAGGACTATGATCATGAGGCCCTCCTCGTCTCAATAAATACTTATACATCACTTTTTCAAACTCAATGACAATGGGGATTTGGGGCTGGTCATTGGTGCTAGATTGGCTATGAGGTGGTAAAGAAGTTTGGGGTGGTGAGGAAGGACCTTGTGTAGAAGTGGTGGTCCAACCATGCTAGGACATGAAATCCCCCATCATTTCCTCAATCTCAATATTGTACCAATCCGAGAGAATGTCTTCATGTCTTGTCCGATTGGGAGGTGAACTACCTGATGACACCTCTGGATGGGTAAGAGGTGTGACATCTGTCGTAGATAGAGGCATGGACTTGTCGGTCATGGCTTCGCTAAGTTGTGCCTTCTTCCTTTGCTATCAAGTTTCTAGAAGAGCCATTGTAGCTTACTTAAACTTGCTGAAAGAAAATGTGTTCATTATTATCTTTAAAGGATTCATTCTTTGCATTTATTCATTTTTAATAGCCATAGATGTTTAACAAGTGCATATGTTATACAAGTAAATTCATGTCTATTTTTCAATGACACTAGTTTGGAAACAAAACTTTATAAATACATATATATGTCAAGAATGGTTACAAAAAGAGGGGTACTTTACCCATTACATCATAAATGAACATATAAAAGGTAATCTAAAGATCAAGCACCACAGGTGGTGGTGGTGGCAGAGGTGGCACTAGCCATAGCCCAAAGAGAAAAGTTGTTTTCTCAACTTGTGAATCCAAGACTGCATCCACTAATCTTGCATGAAATCCATGTTGTTGCTACGTCACATCTCGCTTCCCAAATCATCATGAGAAACCCTAATATCATTAAGCTCACTCTTCAGGGAATGAATAAGCTCATTTGTGTTTCATTCCAATGCTGAGTACAATCTCATGAAATCTCAACCTCGGCACAAAGATGTGACTCGGCTTCCAAAGCGGCCTTAGTCTTAGCATGTTGGGCATGCTCATCAGCTAAATCTTATAGAGTTTGGTCATAATTCAGCAAAGTATGATCAGGCTCTGAACATAATGTGGATGGTGACTCGGTACATTGCCTCTTGTTTGAAGAGGTGGAAGCAATAGGTGAGTCAGGCTGTGTGGGAGGCTCATGATAAAGCCACTACTTGTAAGAGGGTGACATTGCTTACATTTTTGCAGATATAAGTAGTGGGTGCCAAGTAGCTTGAGTGTGTGAGTCACCCAATACGGCAGTTAAGCGGGATAAAATGAAATTGGGTGTTTGTTGATTTAGATTGTATATATCTTTAAAGACTGTAGGGAAGTCAAAAAGATCTTGTCTACGAGCGAATTGTCGAAAGACACATACAGGTACATAAGGAGTGCTCTGAAATACTCCTATAATGACCATATAAGCACGACTCTCAGTAAACAAATATGGATAGTGTGTCTTATGCCACATGACTTGCCAAGTGACATGTTCCAGAAGCACATTGGAAAGTACACTCTAATAGTCGAATGTCATGGCCTTGACTAAAAGAGGTCAAGTGTTGACATGCGCC
The DNA here is from genome assembly GCA_025762735.1 of Platanus orientalis. Classification (NCBI taxonomy): domain Eukaryota; kingdom Viridiplantae; phylum Streptophyta; class Magnoliopsida; order Proteales; family Platanaceae; genus Platanus; species Platanus orientalis. The sequence continues at coordinate 5,214 of JAOXJP010180836.1, forward strand.
TGTGCAAGAGTCAGATGAAGAGATATGTAAGTAGGAAAAGAGACAAAGTAGTCACATGTTCATGTAGCCAAGCTTGTAGGAAAGTTGGGCAACCATATAATCGACCTCGTCGATGTTGAGCATAGTGTGAAAGACTAGCGATAGTCTAGAATATGATCATGGGGGCTAGAGTCTTCATCTGCAAATGCTACCCTAAGATGCCATAAAAGAATGTCCTTGATATGATGATGGTTATGGGATAACAGGAGTTTCCCTAAGAGAACAAGTGTGAAAGCTCTGAAATTGTTCGGGTTTGAGAAGTCGCCGACCTTCTTCTAACTTCTTTCTAATAAAAGGTCGAAAGGACAATGTACATATTCCCCTGAAGCTTCTTTGGGCAAGGAAGCTTTGGAGATACCTAGTGCATGAAAGTCTTTGAAATAACTAGGCTTGTGGGTTGGGAACACCACATCGATATCGAGACAATGTTTCCAAACCAAGGACTTCAGCTCCTCAATGGTGGGTGTGAGCTCTTGTTCTCTGAAGCAAAAAACCATGGATGAAGGGTCCCAAAAATGAAGTGGTTGCCTCTAATAGTGGCCAATCTAGGTTGATTTGTGCCAAGGTCAAAGTGGCTCCGAGTCGACTTTGGTCTACCTAAATTTTCCGCTCTTTGGGGGGGAAGGGCAATAAGGGAATTTATGAATTTCACGGTGGTTGTGGAGTAGGGCTCTAAACGTATAGGCCTCTAACCCATGCCTGTTGACATAAACATGAAGAGAAGGTTAAAATGACATTTTATAGTTGAAGGCAAAAAAATTACAAAAATTAAGCCTAACGCTTGAATTTTGCTTCAACACCTGAATTTAATTTAATTAAAATTCAGGCGTTGAGAGCAATTATAGGTTTTAAATGGCCCACAAACCTGTCTCTTGCCATTTTACAGTTGTTTTCAAATAGAACAGTTACAGAGCAGGGGAAAAGCCTCTTTGAGACTTCTCTTCATCTTCCAAATTCTATTCCACTTGAAACTCAATCTCCAAAATGAATCAAGGTGGATCTTCTCGACACTTCCCTCTCCTCTCCGCGCAAGAAACCACGCTTTGGAAGAACTTAATGGCTGACAATGTGAGTTTTCTTTTATGTTTTTATTCATCTTGCATTTCTTTTTCATTTTAGACAAGTTTTTTTTTAAGTCCTTTCAGAATTTTTGTTGAAGTTTACAAATTCTTTTTTCAGTTTTGCAAGTTTCTCGTATATCTTCAAATTTCATAAATATAGTTATTTAATGATTTAAACAAGTTTATTTTTTATGTTAATTTGTATTTAGAATAAATTAAAATAGTTTTATAGAGTTTTTTAAATGATTTGAACAAAATTCAGGTTGCCTTAACACCTAAAACTCATAGCCCTAAATTACAGGTGTAACACCTAAATTTCCATCCTTTTTAAAAATTAGACATTGAAAATTCAGGCATCAGGCCTGAGATAAAAAAAAATTCATTTTTTTGTTGTTTTTGCTATTTCATTTTTTTAATATTATTTAACATGTTTATTGTGTATTTTGCACACAGGTTAGGGGTAGTATCAAGAGGTATGGGTCTTGGTCCAGGGTTCAGACGCTTTGGGGGCATATGTGCAAGAAGGTCTAAGACAAGGTGAGGGAGCTGGGCTTTGAGCCATTTCTCAGCCTACCCCTACTGAAGGCAGACAAGGCATTGACGATGACCTTGGCACAGAGATGGTCACTGGTGACCCACACTTTCCACTTGCCTATGGGGGAGGTAGGGATGCCTCCCATTGACTTCTATATGATGATAGGACTACCTATGGATGGTGTACCTCCCCCTACCATAGACAATGTTGATCCACAGCTAGTGAAGGATTGCTTGGGGCCTCAGCCCGTCAAGTACTACAAGGGCACCAAGGGTGTCCTTGCCTCGTGGTTCAAAAAAAGTTACATCTAGGTGATGGACACGAGTACCAATGCCGAGGTAGACTATTCAATGCAGGCATTCCTACTCTACATGCTGACCCGTTCAATCTTCTATGGAAAGAGTGACCAGATATACTTCCACTTCCTACCTTCATTGGAGGATCTGAGTGAGGTGAGGTCTTATAGTTGGGGTAGATCCACCCTCGGGTGGATGTACACCAATATGAACAAGGTGACGGCTAGGCCAGGCCCACACTCATTCTTGGGCTTGTGTTTTCTTTGGGAGGTGAGTTACAATTTGTTTTACATGTTCATTTCTTTTCTTTCTTTTCATGTTTATTTAGTCACACACTGCTTAATACTTTGAGTCTCTTTGCAGGTGTGGTGCTACGAACACTTCCCGCCATTGGCCCCCACTTGGAAGGTCATGGAGGAGTTCCCCTTCCCTTGTGTAGAGAGGTGGAAGGTCTCAAAGACTCACCACAAGACCCACAAGCCTATCTTAGTTTTCTGGCAAGACTTGGATCTATTGACCACTGCCAGGTAAGTAAAAGACTTTATGTTTTTGCAATTGGTTATCTTTTTAATTTTGAAAACATTATCCTAACTCATATGTGCTTTTGTGCTGGTTAAATAACGTCCTTGGGCTCGATGGGCTTTGGAGAGAGACACGACACTCGGCCAGTCCGTGGCATGGACTTGGTCACTCCAAAGGGTAGTTCTCATAGCCATAGATGAGATCACCTTATACCTCGGGGAAATGTGCTGGCGACAGGTGGGTGAGGGGGTGGATAACTTTGTGGTCCCACACCCCCGCTCGAGTGATCAATACAGAGGACACAACAAAGAAAGGAAAGGTAGGCATTGATGCCTCAGTCTTCCTTGACTGGAGCAGATTCTACATTAAGTGGTGGTCCACTTAGTCATGCGGGCCTCTAAGAGGTCCCATTGAGCCCAAGGTAAACCTTTCTTTAATTATTTTTGTAAAACTTTTCCTTTCTTTTTGAAATCCATTTTTCTCATTTTTATTATCTTGACATACCAGGCGGCAGAGGAAAAAGGGCAACCCACAGGCGAGCTCGAAGGATGAGCAAAGTCCGCACCTCCCGCCAAGACTTAATGTTTTTATTTTTTTGAAAGGCTGGATGTAATTATCTTTTATTTGAATGGAATAGTTTGGTTCACTTTACTTGTACAATGTCTTTGTGATCTATACACTCGCATTGAAATACATTAAGCAAAAGGGGTGAGAGTTATTCAAATTAGACAAGAAGGTAAAATCCGGCCTATGTTATCTAAGAAAATAGATTTTATAAAAACTGTTAAATAGACATTAATTCCTGGTTCCTTTTAATCAAGGCATGCAAGCACACAAGGCAATCAATTCCTAAAGTTAGACGTCTAAGCTATTGAGTGTAACTTAAGCAACTCTAACCTGAAAATGACTACATATGCATGTTTTTGTGGGATATTCTATAATCCAAGCGTACCAGTCTAAACATCTCCCCAAAAAAGAGCGGATCATAGGATGATGACTGGTTTGGGTAACTCGGTCTGACCGCGCTAACGTAGCAGCCACGACACAAGCATTGTTCACATCCTATGTGTGATCCAATGTCGGTCCATTGGTGGGTAATGACCTAGACAGGAGTATGTGATAGTGATGTATTGGTGCAATGTCATGTCCTCGGACTCATTTTGTATAGAAAAGTAAATCAAACATGTATTCATACAATTTTTTGAACGGGGAATTTAATCCTACTAATTGATTCAAGCTGTCCTAGGTCTAGTGTGAGCATGTTTTCTAAACCTTAGCATACAACTTTTAATCAATGTTAGAGATGTAATGTTATCCTAGCTTACTAATGGAGTGACCTAGGTCTAGTTGAAAGTAATATAGCATGTGAAGACGGTATAGGCATGTGAGGACAAGTATAAACAAATAAGAAACATGTATTCGAGATAATTTAGAACATGTAAGTTAGAGATTAAACATGTCCCCATCAAAGCCGCCATCTTGTGGACACAGGGTTCCAAATCACGTGGGGGTGCAGGGACATGATGGGTTGCTAACCTTAGGGTTAGGCTTTGTTGAGAGTCGCCACCAACTCGGGATTGACCAATGGAGTTGGACATCGGTTCTCCTTTTCGGGGGGAAGAGGGAAAGTCTAGACCTGTAGCTCTAGGGGTTTAACTCCTAAGACTGGTTTACGTTTCTAAGATTGATGGTAAGTTGTTTAGTTGCATTTGAGGAAGGTGTTAGGCACCCCAAATAACCACTTTTTTAGGGTGGCTTCTCTCATTCATACAGTACAAAAATACAAAAAATTGAGCAGCATGTTGGGGTAAAAAATAACAAGCAGTGGAGACAGTGTGCAACCCAAATTGAAAGCATATCATGAAGTAAAATTGGGCAGCATAACAGTATGTAAAAGTGCATATTAAAAGTAGGGGGAAATCTACCTAAGAAGGGTTAGGCTATTACTTCACTTGGCTAAGGTTTAGGCTTGGGTTTGGGCTTAAGGCTTCTTCTTCTTCCACTCTCTTTCCTTTTCCCTTAGATTTTTTTTTCATCCAAATGTGCACGAATTTGAGGCTATTTATAGGCAAAATGGGGTTGAAGGGAGAGCTAGGATTAATTATAGGGTTTAATGGGATTAAGGGTTTAAGACGGGCTTGTGTTTGTTCACATGGATTGGTGAGGTGGGCCAATGAAATGGGATTTATCCACCTCATAGCCCCTTTGATTGGTTGAAGACCATCAAGGGTTGGGATGCATTTGTGCATGTTTGACCAAGGGTAGTGATGTGTTTGTGCTAGTTCACATGAATTGATGAGATGGACCAATGGGAGATTAGGATGATGCCTACTCACTAAAATAGCCTCCTCTGATTGGTTGAAAAATATCAAGGGCTATTGCGCATTTGTGTTTATTTGACTAAGGGTAGGGATGTGTTTATGTTTGTTCACATGGATTGGTGAGATGGACCAATAGGAGATTAGAATGATGCTTACTCAGCAAAATAGCCCCCTTTGATTGGTGGAAGAATATCAAGGGCTATTGTGCATTGTATGAAATAAAGGGTTGCATGTGGGTTCTATAGATATTTGAAATTCAAATCTTTGATCTAAGGGTGTGTGATTAGGGTGCACATGAAAAGATTTGCATCTAAGGTCTTGTGGAATAACCCTTTTAAGTGTGAATGCATTAAATAGGCATTAATGGGTGTTAATGAGCTAAAATCCAAAAAGGATGAGCTCATTTACCCTAAATGAATTAAAATTTTCCTTTACCTATCTATCTCTACTTTATGAGTTCTCGTGCTTGGAAACGCGCAAACTCAATGTCTTCTTTTGAAGTCCCAGATGTTCTAGTTGCAATGGATCAGTCAGAACCAAATTACGTAAGGGTAGGGATGAAATTAGGGGTTTATTAGCCTCAAAAGCTCTTAATAAATACTAGAGGAGCAAGATAGTCAAATTGGTTTCTGGGATCTTCAGATAAAAGGTGGTCCTCATCTTTTGTGAGCTATAAGCTCTAACTACTTTGGATTATGATTCCCAAGTAGGAAATTGTGCTTAAAAACTTGTTTTCGACCAAGTGAATGACTTTGGCTGGAAATATCACTAGAATTACTGGAAGTTTATGTGGAAACCCAAGCTCACAATGTGTTGAAGTTCAGAGAGTCAAGAATCTATAGGAACTGATGTCCAATGGGTTCCCAGGCAATTGCAGAGGATTTTTTTAAGTAACGTCGCTTGACGATACACTGTTCCTATGGCTCATTAGATAATAGCAGTATTAGGCTAGTAGACATCCTCTGTTGTCTTGTCTCGTGAAACAGTCTTTTGAAAACAGGAAGAAAACTAAGAAAATGGGGCTAACCTAGTTAAATTTTGAGTCCATGAGAGTTTTTGGGAACTTATCGAGTGCTAAATACAGACAAGTTGAGTCTCAACAAAATGTGGTGAGTATGCTTACAAAAGTTGTCAAGGCAATTAAGGGAAATGGGCTTTTGAAGGTCTCGAAATTACCGAGGGTGACCACTGACAGATTGAATTTCAAAGTTCTGAAGAATTCTCGGGGTTCAGTTAAGCACACGACACTTGGCCTAAATGTGTAGCTTATTTTGAAGTAATTGGGGGAAACTAAGTGGATTGGTTCTTCAAATGTTTTTTTCTATTATGGGGTTTTGTGAAGGCCTCGCAAATCTAGAGAGATGGGCACTGACTTATCAAGATTTGGAGGTCCGAAGAACATTTTGGATCCATATAGATAAAATGGCTATAATCTTTCTTAAAAGAGTTTAGTAAAGAGCAAAAAGATTGCAAATTATATAATGACAGTTAGAGTGAAATTCAGCCTTTCATGCAAGAATAAAGCATATCAATATCAAATATCACTTTATACATTTACTTTTGGAAGAAAGAATAATTACATTAGAGAAAATTCACAAGAGCATTAATCTTGCAGACATGTTCACTAAGATGGTTACTACTGAAGCTCAAGACATATTCAGCTTCTACCAATCTTATAGTTTGAAGACATAAAAAGATTCACATCGAGTCGATACTCTTGTTCAACATTTACAAATAGAGCTAGATTGTTCTAAGTCAGTCTCCAAGTAGGAGATTATCTAGGAGTACTATTTATTGAGTCCTATTTGTGCAGCCTTGAAATACAACATTTTACTTTTACAATTGCTTGTATAAAAAGGGTTAAAACCATTAGTTTCTTTGAAAGGTTAATTGGAGAGAGTGAGAAGTGATTTCTATAGAGCATTCGCTCATCTTTTTTTTTAACATAGTAGAATATCAGTGAGTCCATGGAAACCACATAAATCACTGTATTATATGTGATTGCATCTTCTTGTTTCTTTTCTGCCTCTTCTGTACAGAGATTAGGGAAGGGAATCAAATTTGCCCTTTTGTTAAAACACTTTTAGCTCTAGACGTTCATTTTTTTAGGTGAAAATCAACATGGTAGAAGATGGATTTCATTCTTGTAATTTCTGTGCAACCTTTCTCACAAATCGCTTCACCTGCAGAGAGCCATGGATGAATCATGAAACAGCATCAAGAATAGCCTTTTGGTCATCCTCACACAATCTTGTGCACGCCAAAGACTCCAGGTTTATCTCTAAATTTTTTGGGTGCAAATTTCAGCAGTCGTCAAAGACTACCAGCAGAGGTGAACATAGATAGCTCAATCACAAATATAATTCAAAGAATACTAAGTCCAATGGAAGGCTGTAATACAGGGTAGATAACAAATAATCCCCATGGTTGGTTTGTACAAAATCAAATGGACAACCACTCTTTCTTGAGAGACACCA
>JAOXJP010180857.1:0-12464 GCA_025762735.1 Platanus orientalis
GGAGTAGAGAGTGCGATGAAAAAAGATTTGAAAGAAAACTTTTCGGAAGACTTAAGGGTCCAAACCCTTTTGTCTGCATTTTTCCTTGATAGGAAGACATCATAAAAATAATCTAAAAGAGAGGTGTCCAATTGAGATTCCCAATTGCATAAACCTTTTGAAAAAAGGAGGTTTCATGATGGACCGTGATCAAAGTTAGAAGGGTATTAGCTACCATTGCCTCTTTTTAAGTGGAAATGAGGAACAATTTAGGAAATAATGAATCCAAAGTGGAATCCCCCCACCATATGTCCTTCCAGAATTTAATGGATCATCCATCACCAAGTGCAAACCTAATGTAAGGGGAGAATAGAGGATATAATTTTCAAATGTTTTTCCATAGGATGGACCAAGAGGCAGAGGGATGATGGGAACAATCCCACCCATTTGAATGCAGTCCATATTTTTGAGATATTGTGGAATGTCATAAAGAGTCCCTTTTTGTTGAGAAACGCCAAAACCACTTACCTATCAAAGCCATGTTCCTTTCTTTGATTCTACTGATACCCAAACTAGCCTCCGACTTAGACCGACATACTTCCTTCCAACTAACCCAATGGTCCTTATCCATGCCCCCTTCCCATAGGAAATCTTGTTGGAGCTTCTCCACTTGTAGTGTTATTTTCACTGACATTTTGAATAAGGACATGTAGTATAGCGAAAGATTGGAAAGCGTGGCTTTGATTAATGTGATCCTTCCTCCCAAGGAGATGTACGCTTTTTTCCAACAATTCAGTTTGTTTTGTATTCTTTCAAGCACTAGATCCTAAAAAGATAGAGATCATGGAGCACCACCTAGAGGTAATCCCAAGTATTTCATTGGCCATTTAGCGATTTTGCTCTCAAGAATTTGTGCAAATTGAGATAGATCTTCCCCTCTTACTTCAACACCAGCTATTGATGTTTTTGACATATTGATTTTGAGGCCCGAAATTGTTTCAAAGATTTTAATTATATCGTTCAACATCCAAACTTGGGAAACATCCGCTTTTAGGAAACACATTATGTCATCTGCTAACTGTAAATGATTGATTGAGAATCCCTCATTGCCAATAGTGTAGCCTTCTATTATTCCCCTATCTTTGGCTTGGGCCATTAATTCACTAAGGCCATCCGCCACTAATGTGAATAGGAGTGGAGATAAATGATCACTTTGCCTTAGTCCTCTGGATATTTAAAGAAGCCTTTTGATGCACCATTTAACAATATGGATAAGTGAGGATGATCAAGGCAGCCTGATATTCATCTAATCCATCTTTCCCCAAAGCCTTTTTGCTCCAACACCCATTTTAAAAAAGCTCAATCAACTCTGTCATATGCTTTCTCAAAATCAATCTTGCATATAATACTTGGAATCTTAGATTTCTTCCTCCTATCTACACATTCGTTTGCAATTAGAGTGTTATCTAGGATTTGCCTACCCTTTACAAAAGCACTTTGAGAATTGAAGACCACTGCTTTAATAACCTCCCTTAGTTTTATTAATAGAACTTTTGCAATAACTTTGTACAAGCTGCCAACCAAGCTTATGGGCCTATAATCCGCTAATTCCTTTGCTTCAGTCTTCTTAAGAAGTAAAACCAAGAAAGTTGCATTAACCCCCTTGCATATTACTCCTCTTTCAAAAAATTCAGCAAGCCCATCCATTAGGTCCTCTTGAATAATGTCCCAATACTCTTGATAACATAACATGAAAAACCCATCCGGTCCAAGTGATTTATCTTTCCCTATACACATGATTGCATTCTTAACCTCTTCCACTGATAAAGGCTTTTCAAGTTTAGATGTCACTTCATTAGCAATCCGGGTGGAGAATAGATTGGGGATTTGGGGTTTATCCCTCCCATCTTTTTTATATAGGAGAAAGAAAAAAAAATTGAATAGCCTCATCTTTAATTTTTTCGAAATCCTTCTTCACATGACCTTGGATAGATAAAGAGGAGATTGTTTTTTTTCTTTATATATCGTTTGCCACTTTGTGAAAATATTCATTATTTCCATCACCATCTTTTAATCATTTACACTTTGCCATTTGGCCCTAGAATATGTCTTCCCTTCTTAGAATGGATTCCATTTCCTCAGATATCTATTTTTTCCTATCCTTAAGATGTAGAGGAAGACACCCGTCATCTTCAAGTTTATGGTCCAGATATCCTAATTCATTCCATATTGAATCTTTTTTCTCTTTGATGTGCCAAAAAGTGTTTCTATTCCATACCCTTAGTTTTTGTTTTATATTTTGCAATTTCTTCATAAAGCAAAAATCTTTATAACCTTCTAGATCAAATTCACTCCACCATTCACGGATATAGTCCTTGAAGTGTGGATGAGATACCCACATATTCTCAAAGCGGAAAGGGTTAGCGCCATAGTTGACTTTTGAGGTGTTGATCATAATAGGCCAGTGGTCGGAGACAATTTTGGGAATAGCTTATTGAAAGAAATGGGGGTATAGCTCTTCCCAACAGTTAGAAACCAAGAATCTATCTAATCTTGATAGTAGGGGGTTCTCCTTACCATCCGTCCACGTGAACTTCGCATTCAATAATGGGGAGTCACGAAGATCACATTGGTTAATAAAATTGCTGAAATCCCTCATGCTACGTGTAATATTGGTGGGCCAGCTCTTCTCATGCGTGAATCTAATGACAATAAAATCACCCCTACCACCCATGGACCTCCTCATTGAGCTCTAACAAAGAAAAACTCGGTCCAGAAGTCAGATTGTTGCTGGGGCCTACATGGACCGTATACTCCAAAAATCATCCATTCGAAGCCGGAGGACACTTTCGCAAGCTTGATTGAGGCTGAAAAGTTACCCACAATTTCATCCATCTTATTAACTTCCATCAGATCCCATGCAATAAGGATCCCTCCCGATGTGCCGCTTGCCAGAAGAGCACACCAACCAGCCAACTTTTTCCCCACCACACTTTTCACTAGTCAAACACACATGCTTTCTTTCTTTGTTTTCTGTAGAATCAATATTGCTGGATTGAATTTGGAGACACACTCCCAAACAGCACTCCTTTTTCTCACACCCCCAAGCCCATGGACATTCCAAGAAATGATCTTCATGGATTAACAATAATGGCCCCACTCTTTAGAGAAACTAAGTCCTTTAGGTTTTTACACTACTCATGTATATTTCACACAGTCAGCAATTCCCATATTATGCCTGCAGACCAGAAATGAACCTAGAAATCAGTCTGGTCATCTTAGGTCAAGACCCTAGAGAGGGTGATCAAATCACCACATAAAATTAAGGGAAAGTAGTATTATAAAAAACTTGCTGGCTTTGCAACAAAATTTACAGTAGATTACTTGAAATAGATACCAAATCCAAATCAGTACTTATCTCTTGTAGGAGATGTTAAAGTAGGAACATTGCAATTAAAATCTCTCTAAGCTACATCACACAGTAGATAGAAATTGCTACCATAGGATTATGAAGTGAAATAAAGAACTTAAAAGGAGGGAAAAGGAAGAATATAACAACTTAGGTACAACGGAAAAGCTGAACTAGTAGCAGCTACAACTGTTATAGTGTTATTAGGTTTTAGTGCAGCACCAATTGTTAGAAAGATAAGAAGTATCAACTTCAATTCAAAATTCAAAGTATTGACTCCATATATCAGTTGACATGTCCCTAGCCTTTTATAGGCTTTACAATGGTAAATTCCAATGAAAATAATATAAAAAAACTTTCAACATCTAAGAAAATTAAATTAGGACATCCCATTTTTAAAAAGAATTCAGAAGAAAGTTTCCTTAGAAAGTTGTAGCAACTTCTCTTTTATAGGAACGGTCTTTGAAAGGATTTATGAATCTTCCAAATTGACCTTCCAATGAAAAATTAGAAACTCTCTCCAAATTGTATTTTTTGACGAACTTGACTGATGCAGCCCGCATATAGGTTAGTGGGTGTGCGCACAGGAGATAGGAATAAAATTGATAAAGTAATGAGCAAAAACAAACAAGATTCCTACTTGCACATCCACACACTAATTCAGGAAACTCTTTAGATTAAAATCCAATATGCATGATTAGAGTGAAGGCACACAAAGTAATAAACAAAATTACACGAAGCATTATGAAATAGATAGGACTAATTTTGAAATTATCAAAGTGTTTAGGTTATTGCCCCAAAGGTGCTGAAGGTGTAAAATAGAGAATGTAAAGTGTGCAAATCCCAGAATAATAGTGAAGGAAACTACTAAGGATTAAGTGATAACTGTATAGGATACTTGGTGCAGGGTTTATGCATGATTAATATGCTGTAAAAAGATTAAATTAGGAGAAAATAGGTTCAGCACAGAAAATTATCAGCTGTGACCAAGGGAAAAGCTAACCAGTCAATACCGATGCATGTAGGGATTCAAATATGAGTTAGAACCGTGAATTGGGACCTCGATTGATGATAAAACCTTCCGATATTACTTTCAGATGATGGAACAACCTCAAACCATGATCCCTGTGGCTGAAATTTGAAACTTGGATGAAGTAATGAAGGTCTGACCTGTTCCTAGCATTACCGCCAACCTAGAAGTTGATGTAGATGTAAGTTTGGATTTCAAGCAGATTTGGAATTGATTCTTCCACCCTTTGTGTCGTCCAACAATGCTGGTCAACCTACAACACCCCAATCATTCAAAGTCCTAGCTGTCAGCTGTTGGTATGAAGTTTCATGAAACGGTCCAGGAATAGAAACTCATGCCTGGGGCTAATTTCAGCCAATGTAACTTCAGAAAATTAATGCTTTGATGCTATCTTGCTCTCCTAATAGGATCGTGTCTGTATTTGGTACAATATAGAGGCTTCAAATCATGCTAAACCTTCTTCCTGTGAAGATGGTCTACATTCTCCCAAATCTGTCCACAATTTCAGGTCAGCCGCCACCCTATACTATCCCCATATGAGATTTGATGTGGAGAAGTTCTTTTTGCAGGAGGTTGCTACTATGGGTGTTGCCCAAGGCTTATAGAAGTCCTTGAAGTGCTGGACCAGCCAACCCCTTAGGTTAATGAAGCTGAGACCTGATCTCCCAGTGTGTATAAAGGACCCTGTTTCATGCCTCTTCTGGTCTGAACCTGTTAGAAATTGCCTCGGGGCTGAGTTGAACTTCAGTTTGATGGTACTTGATGGATCGCCTGGTCCTGTAAACCATCCTAGAAAAGCCATTTTGAGCGAAACTTTGATAAATAATGTGTAGTATTGAATCTTCCGTGAACTGTTAATTTTCAGTAAGAACTTTAGTAAAACAGGAAAAGATGAAAGAGAGAATAGGGAAGAAGACCTTTAACCTAAGGGGAAGGGAGTGACTTCCACTACAACCGTTAAACTAGGCTTACCCTAGACCCATTACAGAGTTTTAGTGCTCTTTAATTGCAACTAGCAAGAGGAAGAAGAAGACACAGAATGTGAGAGCCAAAAAATTGTGTTTATTCATTGCATCCTTTAAAAGGGCTGGTCGTGGGTTGCTCTTATAGAGTCCCACGACTAGGTTTACACAATCAATCCCATGTGTGGACTAAAATAACCCTCCCTCTTACAACTCTTCTTTAAATTATCCCTATTCTAAAATAAATGACATAAAACTCCTAATTAAACAAATAAATACGAAAATACCCTTAAAATTTTGTGCCCCCCTTTACATGAGACACAATTACATAATAGAAAGTAAAAACATAAATAAATGGCTGTGAACATGGCCGAATCATCATCTTGGTTATGATGTCCACATCAACTCTCCTTTCCTGGGAAAGAGTCGTCTTTGATAATATACGACTGTTGTACTAATTTAAAACAACACTGTCAATCTGCCGCAACTTGCTCTCTGTCAACCAAATACTGTCAATCCCTAACCGGTCTTTTCACTTGACGAGGTATCTTTGATAACCTCCTCGTCGAGTAGAGATGATCTAATCCTCTAATGTGACCTCAATCTCCTCCCTACAAGTAATAACTGGTGGAAGTAATGGCACAGGCTAAAGAGACTGAATGGCTAAAGTTTAAAGTAATTGCAGAAGGCTGATGATCGGGTATGAAATGGCTATGATAGGGTACAAGAGTCAATAAGAAAGGTAGGGCTGATCTCCAAAGTAGTCGGAATATCCAAAACACATATATTACGTTCAATATTGTTAAGAACTTTGTAAAGTCCCGAACTCCTCATATGCAATTGAACCATAACTAAATCACTGACCTGAAAGTCGCGATGTGAACAATGCAATTCAGCCGACCGTTTATATCTTTCATTACTCATAACAATTCTATACCTGATCTCTTGGTGTGATGAATGAAAATGCAATGCCAATGTAGATGCAAACTCAAATGGACAAGGGAATGCAAATGTAGATATGAAGTCTATAGGAACCCTGGGCCTACTAAATATGACCATTTCAAACCGACTCATGCTAGTGATCCTATTGACCATATTAATGTACGCAAACTTTGTGGTAGACAGAACACTACCCCATGTCCTGACGTTCTCATCGACTAGACATCTTAGTAAAGTCTCTAAGCTCAGTAAAGGACTATGACTCCTGATTATCATCTCAAGACACCTATCAGTAGGTGGATGGTAATCATGTGATAATTGGCCACCTAATACATCCTTCATTTTCCATAATACTTTCTAGCAATAGCTAAAAGCTAAGTCCTAAAGAGGTACTAGGGAAATGAATGTTCTAGGAGTATAAGCTATAGATACACTCAACTGGACCTCCTGAACTTCCTGGACTACACGAATCTCCTTGACCACTTGAATCTCCTGCTCAAGATCAGGGTTAAAGTTAGGCACAGTAGAACTAGGCACGAAAACCTCTACAGGTGTACCAAGGTCAGGGTCAGGTACAACAGAAATAGGTACCAAGGTCTCAACAGATGTATCATGGTCAAGCTCAGGGATAACAAAACTAGATACTAAGGTCGCTACAGATGCGTTCTCCATAACTCCATGAACCTCCGGGTCAAACTCCTGAGACTTTGACTCATCATCACTCGAAGCCTCGAGAGGATCAACAATCTCATCGACGTCATCTTCATCATCACCACGTACCTCCATCACAAGAAGGTTATATGACTCATCAGCTTTCACTCCATCGAATGACTGATCCTCCTATGACTCAGCCTGGTGTACAGTGTCTAGCAGAAGCAAAGAATGCTCCAGCTAACAAGGACACTGTTCAGGAGTAGGGTCAGGTCTAGAGGTGTTAGGACCTGGTGTGGATGGTTGTTCACCAATATGAACTCCTAACCTATCATCATCACACCTAGGGTCTAACACCTAATTTTCCATGTCCTGGGCTATCCGGTAGACCTACTCTATTGTGGCAATGAAGTAGGGTATGAGCTCCTTTTGAATCTCAGGTCTAAGTCCCTTTTTAAATCTAGTGATGGTCGTATCAGACCTCTTACGGACTCCACATCTCAACCTAATATTGTCAAACTGTGTGATGTAGTCCGCAACACTAGATGAACCCTGGTGAACTAAGTCGTACTACTCAAGAAGTCGATTTTGATAATGACGTGGAACGTGCTTCTCTCTGAGCTTATTTCGCATGTCTGCCCAACCAGTAATGGGTCTTTCATATCTCCAATAAATCTCTTGCTCAATTGACTCCCAGTAGAATTTAGCTGACCCAATTAGTTTCATCTTGACAAATTTAACTTACTTGTGCAGGGAGATATCATACCAATCAAAGTAGCAGTTTATCTCTCTAACCCAATCCAAGAAGTAACTGGGATTTGACCAATTATCAAAAGTATACACTCTAACTCTCATGGACCTATGGCTTGAGTGGTGGTCCTGGGCATGATCCATGTGGACTCATCTTCCCTCCTGAGAATCACTCATGGTATGGGAGAACAACTCTCTACAGACCTCTTGCATCTGTCCATGGATATTTTTGGTGTTCGCGTCTATGGTGAAGGTCAACCTATCCATCCTCCCTGTTAGATCTCTAAAGGTCAGATCTTGAGTGATTGGGGAGCTAATCCTCTTTCTTAAGGACATCTTGGGTATGCTAGCCTAGTTTGGATACACCAAAGGACTAGGGATAGTGAGACCACAAAACTCCCTAAAAGAATGCATAGAGTAATGTCCACGACTCTAAATAAATTCTAACCAAAAAAATTAAAATCTAAGTGCGGAAAATTACCAAAGTAAATAAAAAATAAAATATGCAATGCTCTGAATGAAAATAATATATGCAATGCTTAGAATAAAAATAAAATAAAATATGCAAAATTGTAAAGTAGCCTACCATGCATAGATTACACCTAAAATGAAACCTACGGGTAATGGAAACCCTAAACATATGCTCTGATACCTAATGCAACACGCATGTAAGCTAGTAGGTGTGCGCACAAGAGATAGGAATAAAATTGATAAAGTAATGAGCAAAGACAAACAAGATTCCTACTTGCACATCCACACACTAATTCAGGAGACTCTTTAGATTAAAATCCAATATGCATGATTAGAGTGAAGGCATACAAAGTGATAAATAAAATTACACCTAAGTATTATGAAATAGATAGAACTAATTTAGAAATTATCAAAGTGTTAGGTTGCTTCCCCAAAGGTGCTGAAGGTGTAAAACAGAGAATGTAAAGTGAGCAAATCCAAGAATAATAGTGAAGGAAACTACTAAGGATTAGGTGATAACTGATGCAACACGCATGTAAGCTAGTGGGTGTGTGCGTAGGAGCTAGGAATAAAATTGTAAAGTAATGCATTAACATAAACAAGATTCCTACTTGGACAAGTCCACATGCTAATTCAAGTGATTCTTTAAGTTAAGTTTGATAAGCATAAGTAGAGTTGAAGCATACCATGCAACAAAATAAACCTAAGCAATATGAAAAGAATACAACTAACTTAGAGATCAATAAAGTGTCAAGCTGTGGTCCAAAATTCTGATGGCATTAAAGTAGATGTAAGGTGATCGGTTTGAAATAATAATGAAGGTAGCAAACAAGGGATGCTCAATAGTTGTAGGGAATATCAAGGACAGACTTTATGCCTGATTATGGTTGTCAAACAGGGTTAAACAGAAGTAGAATGAGCAGGGAAATAAAGTTATCAGCACTGTAGCTTAGATCAATATGCAACCACCAAGTCATCTTTAGAACAGAATGCGAGCCAACGTTGAAATCAATACGTTGGGTCTGAACTTGTTCGAACTACCATCTTACAGCCTTAGGGTAATAAACTAAACAGGTTTCATGAGATTGGCGATCAAGACCTGAGTTTTTAGAAAGTTCCATACCCAGCCATAGTGATATGATGCTCCCACCAGCCTAGAACTTCAAGGAGGAAGTTCTCTTCGTAGAGAACAATTTTGGGATGGGGAGAAGTACCTCTAGGATCGTCCAAGGCATCTTAAGAGTCAGGGGATTCAGCTCCTCCAAGGGAGTATGTATGAAGAAGCAGCAAGCAAAATCGTGGGGTCTATCGGAAACACCCTGTTCACGTCTTGGTGGTCTTCTGATGGCTGTAGGTTGTGGCTGAGTGAAGATTTGAAGTTGGAATCTTTTCCTCAAGGATTGTACTTGGGTTATTAGAGCCCTAGTGAAACAGCTTTGGCAAAATCTGAAGCATGAGGGAGATGAGTTTGATCTTCTACAACCCCTATTTCTCGGCAGAATCACGCCTGGGAAGCAAAACTTGGACTTTAACTCGATCAGGCCTGAGTTTTAGGAGGGGGTCCTACTTCACATAGCATTGCCCAAGGGTTGTTATAACCCTGCAAAAAACTCCCAACCTTAGGATTCCTAAGATGTAGGAGACAGGATTGACTCTCCCACCATAGCTTCAGCCCCTGTTTAACGTGTACAGTTTGTAAAATTGAGTGGGGCCTTTCATATAGATGTTGATAATGCAGGGGGAGGTATGAGGAAGGATCGTCTAGGCCTCCCTTGTAATCCCACAAAATATTTCTGATTGATTCTTGGAGGATGAGGAGTGGTATCCAAACTCGTTCAAGTGGTTTCTTGGTGCTGTTCACGCCTGGACCTGATGAGACTAATATTATGTCATCACGAAGGAATTTTGATGTTTTTTTCTTGCTTCAAATCTGATCTTCCAGCCTTGTGATACACCAATAGTGAATTGCCTTGCTCAAAACTTTGAAGAAAATGGCTTTATGATGAATCTTTTGTAAGTTGATGAGTTCAGCCAAGAAAAATATATGTAAACAAAATATTAGATGACGAAGAAAAAGAGGAAAGAGACCTTAACTCAAGGGGAAGGAGTGACCTCCATCAGAACCGTTAAACTAGAGATAACCCTAGACCCATTCCAGGGTTTTAGTGCTCTTCATCTGCAACAAACGAAAAGAAAAAGAAGACACATAACGTGGGGGCCAATTTTTTTTTTTTTTTTTCATTGCATAAAAAGATTGGTTAGTCGTGGGCTCTATAAATAGAGTCCCACGGCCAAGGTTTCTTACATAAAATAGAAATTGGAAAAATTCAGCCCTCTCTCTACTTTTTTAATGACTAAAATAACCCTACACTACTAATAATAACAAACATACCTCTAAATAACTCGTACTGACCAAAATACCCTCAAAATTCTGTGTCCCCCTTTACATGAGACACAATTACACATAAAAAAATTAAAAGCAATAAATAAAACTGTGACAAAGCCTAATCATCACCTCAGTCATGATGTCCGCATCAACTCTCCCCTCCTGGGAAAGAATCGCCTCTAATGATAAATGATTACTATACTACTCTAGAACATCACTATCAATCTGCCACAGCTCGCTTTCGGTCAATCAAATACTATCAATCTTTGGCCTGTCTTTCCACTTGACGAGGTATCTCTTGTACCCTCCTCATCGAATATAAATGATCTGATCCTTTAATGTGGCCTCAATCTCCTCCCTGTAAATAGTAACTAATGGTTGTGATGGCGTAGGCTAGGGAGACTAAAGGACTAAGGTCTGAGTAACTGCAGAAGGTTGAGGATCAAGTATGGAATGGCTATGATAGGGTACAAGAATCTCAACAAGAAAGATAAGACTGATCTCTAAAGTAGTCGGAATATCCAAAACATATATATTAGGTCCAATATTGTTCAGAACTTTGTAAAGTCCTGAACTCCTCACATGCAACTGAACCATAACTAAATCACCGACCTGAAAGTCATGATGTGAACAATGCAAATCAGCCAACCATTTATACATCTCATTATTCATAACAATTGTATTCCTGATCTCCTGGTATGATGAATGAAAATGTAATGCCAATGCAGATGCAGATGTAGACGCAGACTCAAATGGACAATGGAATGCAAACATATATAGGAAGTCTATAAGAACCCTGGGTCTACTAAATATGACAATCTCTAACAGACTCATGCCAGTTATCCTATTGACTAAACCAATGTATGCAAACTCTGTGGTAGACAGAACACTACCCCATGTCCTGAGGTTTTCACCGACCAGACATATCAGTAAAGCCTCTAAGCTTAGTAAATGACCATGACTCCTGATTACCATCTTAAGTCACCCATCAATAGGTGGATGATAATCATGTGATAATTGGTCACCCAATACATCCTTTATCTTCCATAGTATCTTTCAGAAATAGCCAAAAGCTAAGTCCCAAAGAGGTACTAGGGAAATGAGCACCCTAGGAGTATGAACCACTTCTTCAACGAATATGTATACTTTGGACACAAGTGATTCTCCCTCAAACAAAATACACAACCTAGTGTCTAAATAATGTCAAGCTCAAGCTCAGGCTCAACAAGTCCAAACTTTATACGCGCTATAGGTACACTCAACTGGACCCCCTAAACTTCATGGACTACATGAATCTCTTACTCAAGAGCAGGGTCAAAGTCAGATATAGTAAAACTAGACGCGAAGACCTCTATAGGTGTACCAAGGTTAGGGTTAGGTACAACAGAAATAGATATCAAGGTCTCTATAGACATATCATGGTCAGGGTTAGGTACAACAAAACTAGACATTAAGGTCTCTATGGATGCACTCTCCTGAATTCCCTGAACCTCTTGGTCAAACTCCTGAAAGTCTGACTCATCATCACTTGAAGCCTCTAGAGAATCAACAATCTCATCGACGTCATCATCATCATCACCACGTACTTCCATCACAAAAGGGTCATATGATTCATTAGCTCTTTCTCTATCAAATGACTGATCCTCCTATGACTTAGTCCAATGTACGGTGTTTGGTAGAAGCAAAGAATGCTCCAGTTGACTAGGACACTGTTCAGGAGTAGGTTCAGGTCTAGAGGTGCTAGGACTTGGTGTGGATAGTTGTCCACTAATAGGACGCCTCAAATAAATCTTCATGTCCTGGGCTATTTGGTAGACCTGCTCTAGTGTGGCAATGTAGTAGGGTATGAACTCCTTTTGAATCTCAGGTCTAAATCCCTCTTTAAAT
>JAOXJP010180868.1:0-12464 GCA_025762735.1 Platanus orientalis
GCAGGAGGTAACAACAGGGAAGAATCTTGGTGATGAAAGTCTTCAGACTTCATCAAGATTATAAAAGTCAAACCTCTAGCCACACCTGTGACATATAAAGTAGGAGGTAACAACAGAAAAGAATCTTGGTGATGAAAGTTTTCAAATTTTATCGAGATTATAAAAGTCAAACCCCTGGACACATTTATGACATACAAAGCAGAAGATAACAACAAGGAAGAATCTTGTTGATGAAAGTCTTTGGACTTCATCAAGATTATAAAAGTCAAACCTTTGGCCACACTTCTCACATACAAAGCAGGAGGTAACAACAGAGAAGAATCTCGTTGATGAAAGTCTTCGGACTTCAAAAAGAAAAGTCAAGCATCTGGCTACACATGTGACATACAAAGCAGGAGGTAGTAATAGAGAAAGATCTTGATGGAAGTCTTTAAACTACAAAAGAAAAAGTCAAGACTCTAGCTTACCCTTGTGACATACAAAGCAGGAGGTAGCAACAAGGAATGGTCTTGATGATAGGGTTCATCAAGATTTACATAAGATCAAAAGCAAAGTTAATAATGATCATCAAATTTTGTTCATCAAAGGATATGAAGAAAAAACAGGGAGATGTTATTTTCAAATAATTTTCGAACATGCTTTGATTATTTACAAGGAAAAAAAATGTTTCAAGCAATTTTTTATGGATTTTTTATATTTTGTTTTATCAAGGCATCCATGCTCCACATGTTATAGACTCTTCATATCTTTTAGTAGGAGCACAATGCCATAACAACATGCACATGTGAATCAAAAGTTCAATTAAGTCATGAGATGTCAAGTCTTTAAAACTTTCTTGAATTTTAGATTTTCAACAACCCTACCGGGGCATTACCTTTCAAAAAAAAAAAAAAACAAAAAAAAACAAAGATCAGACAACTCATGACTTAATCGATATTTTTTAAAACCTAAGCTAAAAATTGGTTCGTGCTTTCTAGTCTTTGCCACTTGTGAACTATCAACTCATGCCAAAGAGGGGCATCTGTCAGCACCCAATTTTGGCTTAGGCTTTGAACTTTCTTTCCATTGGCAGCAGCATCTTCTTCCAATCATCCCCTAAGACTTTAGCAAACCTGCCAACGCTCAGACTTCATGATTCGAACTCAGCACACTTTCACTTAGCCCTAAAACCCTAATCAGGCACTAAGCCTAACTCGAGACCAAACCAGAACTAGAATTAGCTTCTTTTATAAATTCAGCTCAAGGCTCAAACTTTCAAACAACTCAGACCCATTCTAATCTAAATAATAATAATAATAATAAATAGGTCAAACCCTTAAGCTTGTATCAGGTAATATAAAAACCTTAACTCAATCCAAGCCTAGACCTCACCAAACTTCTCCAGACTTTTACAAAATTGTCACTTGCAAACCAAACGATATCCAAAAACAAAATTCCCTTTAGATTATTAAAAAAAATCACATAATATTATTTTAAAGAAAACCCTGAAACACTGGCCTGGAATAACAGTTTAGAAGCCTTAATCTTGAACCCAAAATTAATTCTCAAGACTTAGCTAGGAAAGCCCAGAATAGGCCTATAATTTGAGTATCTTAGTTCACATAAGAAACCCCACCAAGCATAATTCAATTTTTCCCTTATTATTAACCAAATTTGGACCAATTTTCAGATAAAAAACTGGGCCCAATGGCCCCATGTGACCAACCCCTTAATTCCATTAAAACAAGACCAATTTGGGAGATTTTGGTCAAATTGGATGGACCCCACAAGGGCTGGACATCCAACTCTCTTTTCCATCCAATTTCCACAAAAAACCATGCCAAAAGTTAGGGCCCACAAAGCTTCCCACATTAAATCATTTCTCACATGATTTTAGCAAATTTGTAGTGATATGGGGGGCCCACCAAGAGTTACATGTTTTAGCCTCTACAGAGTATTTAAATTCAAAAAAAGAATCTCTCATAGCATATTCTTTCACTAAGATATCAATCCAATCAATCATCTTTACAAAATAATAAAGTAAATTAGGATTAAGAAAATATTTGATTCTGATAAAATATAACAGATGTTATATTTTGCATGATTTTTTTTTATATTTTAAGAGATAATAAATCATATTGAAAAATAGATGATTCTTACATCATTTGCAGTAGGGATAACACCTAGTCCAAAATAGTATGATGTTATCAAAACATTTTTACAAGATTATAGGCCTCAAATAAATTTGATAATTTTCTTGAAGGTACCTTATTATATTATAATCTTATCCTTAAATTTTAATGAAATTTTTATTTATGTAGAAATTTTTAAAAATAAAACATTGGGACTAACTCAACTTTCTGGAAATTTTCAATTTTGTGACATGATATGTAAAAAATAAAAAAAAATGTATATAAAGATTTACAAAAATTATGATAATTTTCATAAATATATATTAACAAGTTCATAATATCCATGAAAATTTTGGTGATAAATGGAGGTGTTTTGATACCCCAAAAGAGATTATATGTTAGATAAGATATAGAATTTTAGGTTCAAACCATGAGATAATATCAATAAAACAAACCTATGGCACTTCAGCTTGTGACATTGTCTTAAATAAACCACTCTAATAACTGAAATAATTTAGAATATTTTACTCCCATAAGTGAACACACATAATAATTAAATTAATTTAGTCATTAAAATAATTTAAACCCTTTAAATAAATAAGGTATAGATTAGTGTACATAGGATAAGATACTTGGATTAAAGAAATCATCCTAAGAAAATCTAACATAATCCAACCAATGTGACTCCAAATCAAACAAGGTTGGGTCCTATGGGGACCTAAGACATAAGACATTAATCAATAAAATTTTATGAATTTTTAGATAACTTTAAAGGTGTCGAAATGTGTCATGATAAAGTTGGACCAGAAAGTCAAGTTGCAGAAATAGTAGGATATGAGACTAATGATCCATTAAAAAAATATACTTAGAAATTTCAAAAAATTATGAAATTAAATTGGGAATTAATTTAAAATGTAATAAAATACCCTAAAAAATAACTTAATTCATAATTAAATTGACTTCATAAATAATTAACGATATATATATTGTCCTAAGTACATAATCAGACCTATCAAACAAATCTAACAAAGAAACAAAAAATAAAGCTAGTTATAGAAATATAAAAGATCTAGAAATTTTAAATAAAAAAATTTAATTAATTATATTTTAAAAGAGACAAAAATTAGGTATTTTGGAACTAAAATGAAAAAGTTATGTCTTAAACAACTCACTAGTGTCAAGCTGAACCTGGGTTAGCAGTTCATAACCTAGGTCATAGATTGACACCTATGTAAAAACCATTAATCAAAATTAGCTGATTTTTCTCTTTCAAAAAGATATATCAGTTAGTTTTCAAGCAAGATTGGAATCAAGTGATTTTGGCTTGAAACAAACAAGATATGGTTCAAACACTACACCAATGTTGAAACAGACTAGCTCTCTATGCAGAACTCGTGTCTTGTTTCAACACCTGTGCAGTGTATATAACCCTAACGAGTTGAGACTTATGTCATAAGAAATATTTGTGTGCTAGCTTTCAAATGCAACTAGAATTACCCAATTTGGAGTCCTAATAAGGCAGATATGGCCCAAACAACCCAGTAGCTTCAAACTTGGATAGAACTAGTGTCTTGAATCTTGAACCTGAATCTGAACTAGATGCCTAATCTGGCTCTTGCAGTGCCAGAGTTGGCTGGTTTTCATCCCATATGAGAATTTGGAAATCGGAACAAATAAGAACCAAATCAAGTAAACCCTAGGTTTGAAATGGTCTAATTAGGTAACCATGTAAACTGGTGAACCGGGGTGCCTAATCCCTTCATCGGTTCATGATCAAACCACTTACCCTAGAACCCTGGGCAGGTCAGTCAAATTGGAGTTAATTAATCTCAAAATCACTAAAAAAAATAAACGATGCCCAGTCACATAAAAAAAAGACTGGTGGTGACTCTAAGTCTTTATGGGTTTAGCCCACGATGAGTGGACCCCTGATTAAGAGGCCTACCCGTCGTGCAAAAACTGAGGCCTACACAAGGGCATTTCTATCTATGGTTTATAAAATGTTTGTATGCACATATATTAGCTAAATTATGTGTCTACATTTGATTGTTGAATTAAGCACATTGAAATCCATTTTCAACCATATGCTTAGGGTTTTATTTATTTATTATGACAATAAGATCCGTGGGATTGGATTTGTGACCAACACATGCAAAGATCTTTAATCACAATATTAAAAGATGGATCATCATGATGAGATGGATAAAAATAGAATTTTGAGAATCCGACCATTACATAACAGTTTTAAGCCTTTTTTGTTACAACAATAATTTTTTACCTTTCATTTGAGTTAAGAATCATGTCGATAATAGCCTACAACATAGTATGAAAGGCTTTGTAGCATAGGTTTTGAGTGATTATGTGGACCTTAGATCCTTATGGACATTGTGACTTAAAAGATGAAAAGTTCAATATTTAAAATCTCATTTTTAGGAAAAAATGAATTATGTTTGAAAGATCAATGTTAATAAGTGTTGGTACAAGCAAAAAGACAATCTTGTAGTCCGAGGGTGTGCACTACCTCAGTGAAGTACTTAACTCAAATACATTCCTCATTTGACAAGACTCGATCTTAAGCTACAATGTCTAGATGCTTGCATGACCCCCAAAGTGAATGTTTGAATCAGACATGAAATTAGCATAGGTGCTAATTTAACGTGGTAACCAATTGAGTATGTGTCAGCACCTAATTTTAGCCTAGGGTTGAGAGGTTTTTTTCAATAGGCAACACCGATTCTCTAAAATGGATTTTAGGCATCCTAGGAAACCAAGGTCATTAGACAACCTTCTCTTTTTATGCCATCCTCACTCTTTCCTAATTTGATATTCTAGACCATTGATTTTTCCCTAAGATCTTCGTAAGACTCACTTTCTTCATCTTCCTATATTTCCTTCCAATCTCATAGGTTGTCCCAAGTTTGATCACATCTACACTAAAAATTACGATTTTACCCCTCAACAAAGATGAACCATGGAATCTTATTGAACAAGCATTGAACAATCAATTGGGTGTCACAAATGCATTTAAAGCGGTCCAAAACCCAAAAATACAGTATTTGATCGTTAAATTTCATTATATCATGTTTCAATAAATCTTGACCCTCTATTTAGAATCTTTCAAAATCTAATAAAAGTGTACCTTTAAATGATCAATTTGACATCATAGATGTATTCGGAATGTCTCAAATCTTTGAAACAGAGTGTTTGATCATTAAAATCCATTGTTTCAGGTTTTAGTGAAGCTCACCCTCGATTTAGAATCTTTCAAAATCCAAGCGAAACACACATTGGATGATCAATCAGACACTATAGATGGGTTAGGCATGCTTCAAAACCTTAGGGTATTGATTATGATTTTTAAAGCCCATTCCAAAATCCTTCATGGCATCGTATCAAATTGTAACCGTCCAATCAAACATTTTGAAGTTTCAAATTCAAAATCGGACGCTATTATGACAATCAACACCATGATTTAGCCAAGGTAGTGGGTTTGATTAAACTTAACAATTTTGGATCAATAAATTCTTAAGTGGGTCCACAAAGTTACGGTATCCTGTAACACGGGAACAAGTCCATTTTCATGACAAGTGGCGTAGTTTTGTTTAATTAGAAAGAAAAATCAAATCTGATTAAATCCTAATTCAATTCAAATAAAATCAATTAGAATAAGATCAAATAATCTAATAAATGCAAATAAAATAAAATAAAGTAAAAAATATTTCCTAAATATCCCTACTCCCAAATTCTATATAAAGCCCATCTCCCCTTGCTAAAACTCATAGTAAAAAAACCCTAAGAATCCCCTCTCCCATTTATGGCCAAACCCCACTTCCATCCATAGCCAGACCTTCTTGAGCTCCCCCTTCTCTCTCATAGAGTTCTAAAACCCTAAGACCCCTCTAATTATGGCTAAAAACCCTAAGACCTTCACGGCAAAGAAACATCCCGAAGACCCCACTTCTCTCTTGTTGTCGTACCCAGCTAAAAGTCCCCTCTTCCAATTTTGGAGTCTCCTCTCTTCATCTCTCTCTATCTCTCTTATATATATATATTCGTGGTTGAAGACCTAGAAGGGACTCCTGGATTTTCTTGATAGCCACGATCTCTCCAGCCTCCATTTCACATTAACTAGTTCTCTTGTGGAAGTCCTCTCATTCTCTACCTCACATGCTTCTCTCTCTAACTCCTTTCATCTCTTATCATCTAGTCCCAAGCTAAAGATATCAAGCGCTTCCATGAAGTGAAAGAAAACATTGTATACGTGTGTTACATCTTGGAGGTAATATCCTTCCATTTTCCTTCTTTCTTAAGTTGTTTTAGATCTATTTTGAGGTATATAATTTTCTAGTTTAACATTTTTTTGGCATATATGTATTTCACATGAACTTTTGTATTTTAATAGGTTGTCTTCTTTAATTTGCTTTATATAGAAATTTCACTTGTGTGGATTAGATGATTACGTTTCAACAACAACAAACAACAACAAACAGCCTTATCCCAACTATTTGGGGTCGGCTGGATTAGATGATTACGTTTATTTATTTTAATTTTTTATGTATTTTTTATGCAAACTTCATGATAATACCTATTTAGTTATATGGGAGGTCACTGATCCAAGGAGTACTTTTTCAGCTTGAAGTCTTGATTCGGTGATTGGCCATTGAGAGTATTAGTATTCATGTAGGTAATAGCATTGTGGTAAACCATAAACTAGTCACAACTTATCTCTCATTTTTTATAATGGTTTACTCAAGGTCTGAATTACTGATCTAAGTGGTCAAAGGATGCATGTGTCATAAGGTGTTTTGTTTGATATTGTGAGACAAATGTGGATAGAATTGGTGGAATGACACAACCAATTTGAACCATTAAATCAATGGTTTTGTGACCCAAATATTAGCTGCAAAGGCTGTTGGCCCATTGCCAAAATCTCACTATCTCAGTTTGTTGTTTCTATATAAGATGCATTAGCAAGTTAGGTTATAGGATATGGTATTTTATTTATTTATTACCAATTTATAGTCATAAAATATTATCTTGGAATCATGGATAAGCAACTCCTTTAAGTGCTTGTTGGGTGTCCTCTAGTAATCACATTGGTGTCAAATAACCGAAGAGGGATTAAGAGCTTTTGTTAACTTTTCACGGCCTTAAAAGGTGTAAATCTTCCATATTGTCCACTTGATTGAAATCAAGGAATATGAATAAATTTCACATAATTGTTCTTTTTGGTACCTATCCACTATTGTTTCTAGAGAAACCCCGAATATTAATGTGTTTGCAATTAAAATTTGGGAGGCTAGCAAGTTCAAAGGTTGTGTCAAGGTTCATCGGGACTCTTTGCAGTGCTACCAGACATGGACTTAGCTTGTTGGAATTGTGTATAGATTCACGATTGGGCATTAATGTTCATGATGAATCAACACTACATTTTAGCTTGAGGAACGGAAGCATTATGATCATGCTTGGGTAGGAATGTAGGTTTAATGGAGAAAGTCATGAGACTGGCCCCCATCTATGTTATTGGTAAAAAAAAAAAAACATAAAGAAAGGGGTTTTTAAACAAGAAAGACTCCTACTAAATGATAAAAAAAAAATGGGAGATTTGTTTCTTATGGAATCTACTCCACTTTGGCCCAATTACATTAGGCCTTGGCCCAATTAGGAAAAAACGAGGAATCGAATCAACCCAAGGAAAGAGAGTAGCCAACCCAGATGTCTCACCATTCATTTCTCTTTTATTTCATTTTTTTAGTTCCTTTCTTCTTGGTTATTTTTGTAATAGATCATTCATTGATACGCATAAACTCTTTATGGTTTATTTGGTTACGTGGGAGAATGGCTTAAGGTACGCTCGTTTAACTTTCTTCCTCTTTTAATTATTATTTTTATTAAATGACATGCAAATGGATGACTAGATAATTAAGTGAATCGAAAGCTCTCTTTAATTACACTTAATTTACACATTTACACTAGTTAATTATGTCAAATCACTTACACAAGCATGACACGTGTTTCTAAAATAAAGTCCACATTGGCACACACCGTATATAGAAATTAGACCCTAGAATTTAACCAGTTTAAGTAGGTAGTCGTATATGCGGTTGGACTAGGGTGCCTAATACCTTCCCCAGTCCATAATCGAACCACTTACTAAGAAGCCTCTAACCTGACCAGTTCGAAGTGGAGTCTGATATTTAAAATGAATTTTAAAATAAAAAGTTTTATTTTCTCAAAATTGATGTCCAATCACATCTTAAAAAAGACTAGTGGTGACTTCAAACCATTGTGAGTTAAGCCCATGATGAGTGAACCACTTTTTTAAGAGACCCGCTCATCGTGCAAAAACCGAATCCCACAGTATGTGTTGGGCGATAATGTGTGATATAAAGAGAACAATGTCTAATTTGAATGGTTTCCTAGTTAGGTAGCAGTGTGAGAAATCAAAAGCAGATTCCAGATTAAATAAAGACAAAGATATAGGTATGGACTAAAAAAGACAAGATGTGAAGCATTTCAGGAAATGCATGCATTAGTAAAGAATGATTATCTTATAATAGTGGCATATGGTACATCGACACTTAGAGTAGTACTTGGTGTAGTCATGTATGAAGGCATAAGAACCTTAAGGTAACAATGGGAAGCACATAAAGAATTACCTAAAGTAATCATTTCTGAAGATTTGTGAACTGTTTGATGGTGATGTGAACTACCCCATATAGAGTCATGGCTATTTCATACTAGCGATATATTGTATTTGGAGTGATATATACCTAACATAGTTAGAAAAGTAATTGTTCAAGGAAAACAATGTTGCAAAGGGCCCCAAGAGATGTATGAAATAGTTAGAGACAATAAGAGAGTTGTTTCATGGTAACATCCCCACTCAAGGCACAAGATGTTCATAGGGAGGTTTTTGTAGGAAACATATGCTTAGGCATGGCTCCGCTACTAGGTGGGTCTAAAGCCCACACTTTTTTATTGGGTATTTTTTTCGTAGTCATTTTAGTGGCTTGGGGTCCTAGACTCCAAAAAAGGGTGTGGTTTTGACTATATCACCAAGGTTAGCAAGGCATAGGCATGTTAGATAGACAATGACTTTTAGTTATTTTGTTTATCAAAAAAAGAGAAAAAGGGTTATAGCATCACAAAGAGGTTCTTTTCCTTTAAAACAAGTATTTCAATGGTTGTGAAAGGATGACATTTGTAACACCCCACATTTACTTTTGGAATTTTCTAAAACATATTTGATGATTCATTATGTGAAATGTGTTCTAATTGTGATTTCTTTCAGTGTTTATATTACTTGAGATTGAACAAGGAAGGAATGTGAGTTGATGGAATCGATTAGAATTCTTAAAGATCCAAAATAATGAAAATCTTCAGATTCAATCGATTAGAGGGTTTTTGATTGATTAAAAACCTCAATCGATCGAAAGTAGTTAGATTGATCGAGCTTCGATCGATTGGGATTTTATCAAAACATTGCCTGATCAATTGAAGGGTTGCAAAGATGAATACCAAACGCTACCTGATTGATCGAGATGGATTTTTTGATTCATCGAAAAGGGGTTAATCGATCGAAACTACTGATTGATAAAAAAGAAACCAATCGATCGAACCTTTCAATATATCAAAAAGGGGCAAATCAATCAAGCATGTAGAATCATGAAAAATCGGGATTCTCCTTAATATCTGAGTTTGCTTCTAAAATTTGTGTGGGATCTACTTCTGAATGAATACAACTCTAGGTATTATTCGTTAGAATCATAAAAACAAAACAAAAGAAAGAAAGAAAGAAAGAGGATAAATGATGGCTAGGAAGAAAAATGGAGAGAAACTTGAAGAAAACTTTGTTCTTGTGTATGGTTGATTTTGATTTATAGATATTGATAAGAGTGTGTGTAAGGTTGTGATTATGAAAGTTATGAACTTTAAGTGTTTATGCATTTACATTCACATGTTTTACTCATTAGGTTTTAGATTTAATGATTTCAAAGCTTATGATTGAGAGTTTTATACTCTAAAATTCTATAGAATTATATTTTAATCCTTAATTTCTTGTCTAAAGATAGATTTTTTAGCTAAGGGATTTTGTAAATAAATTGGGTTTTACTAAGTTCTTTCATAAACTATGAATCTAAAGCTTTTTAATTCCAAAGGTTTTAAAAACTTGTCTTTAAGATTTCCAAATTAGTATTTAAAGAGTTACTTTATCTAAATTTCGTTTTCATACTTTCTTCCAAAAAATTAGCATATTCTCTAGTTCTTATGTGCTTCTATGAAGGGTCAAGCATCCTCTATTTTGTGCTTAAAAAATATCATTTATGTACCTTGACATATGATTATGTTTTGTATAGATTTGTATTTGTTCCGAAGATTCAAATTATGTGATATATGATTAAGTATCTTTCGATTATGAAAAATGTATAGCGATGCCCTATTCATAGGGCGGTATGTAAGATATGTGATATATCAACCCTCGCCATCATGTGAGTATATGGTGGTGTTCCACTCTTAGAGCAGTATGTGAGATCTATGATAAGTAAGACCCTCGCCATCATGGGAGTATATAGTGGTGCTCCACTCATAGAGCGGTATGTGAGCCTTAGCTATATATTTATGTGTGTCACGATATATTGATATGAATTAGATTTTCGTATATGTTTCGTTCATGGTTTTGTGTTTAGTATGTGTTTCGTTATGAATTTGTGATTCATATATGTTCTGTTAAGATTTAGTGATCTGTACATGTTTCAATATGAATAGGTGATTTGTTTATCTTTCATTTATGAATGTGTGATTCGTATGCATTTTGGTTCAGATTTTGTGAACAAGTGAATAAATATGTTTAAATGATCTGTTATATGGTTTGAAGTATGTATGCAAAATCTCTATGTTATTTTGATATCTCAAAATATTTATGCTCAGCTTGGATCCTATTCCATTTTATATTGTGTATAATTACTTAGGAGCCATTGTAGCTCACCCATTCATTCACAACTTTGTTAGATTAAAGATCAATAAACATAGTTGAGAGTGCCTAGTGAAGCATGGCGATAGAGTTTTGGAGAGCTTTACTCCATTTTATCTGAGTTTAGAAACTTCAGACATTTTAGATATTTCTATAAGTAGATTTTAGATTTATGACATTTCTTGGAAGATTATTAATTATGAATGTTTATGAGTTGTAAGATATTTCATTTAGTTGTTTTAAATCATTTGGAGATTTTAATTTGAGAGTTTATTAATTTGGGGTTTTTTTAATGAGATGTTTAAAAACTTTCAACTACAATTTTTGGACCTTTTAATTAATTCTGCACTTAGGTCCATGTTATATGAATTTGGGTCATGACAACTTTACCCTTGATTTCTGGGATCTCAACAAGGATGTCTTTTATGCTTAAAATCATAGAACATGTTTTCATGAGCTAAAAATGATTCTCTCTCTCTCCCTCTCTCTCTATCTCTTCTTTCTCTCTCATTAAGAAGAAATTTAGTGAAATAATGGAAGAATAAAAACCAAAAAAATCCAATTTAATAGATATCTATGGGGTTAATGATTTACATAACAAAACAAAACACAATGATGAAACCCACAAATGATAAAAAGTAGAAAAATATATGTTGAGGAGAAAATAAAATAACTTTTTATTAACAATAAGATAGTAATATGAGAATTCAAATCTCTTATGTACTTCTAGTTCTCTTGACAAACCATAACTTATAAAGCATTAAATGTTCTTTTTTAATTTTTTCTCCTTGCTACCTTAAAGGAGAATGTAGAGTCCCATCATATTTTCTTATGGAAGGTGGTATAACCTTCTTGACATGCCACTTCTTTTGACATTCAAAAAACTACATCCAATAGTTTGTATATATGGAGATATACATGAGCACTATGTTCATGAGACTTATAATTAAAGAACATTACTTATCTTTTGTAATGTCATGTTATCTACTGTTTATATCTTGACAAGTTTATCAATTAAAATATATATGTTGAGATTTGTAGCATCCTTGGTTGATGAGAGAACTTTACTCATCAAATTCTTTGGCCTCCTTATAGTTTCCTCCAAGTTTTTATTATTGAATGGTCAACAATCATAGGGGAGTAGGTGTCAAGACCCAAATCCGTGGGCCATGAAATGGGCCGAGTTTGGATCTAGAGGTGGGCATGGGCCAGGCCAGCCCAGGCCCGGCCCTCAAATTGGCCCGAAAAAGCCTGGCCTGAGGCCCACACTTTTATTGAGGGCCGGGCTTGGGCTTACCTCGACCCGGCCCGAGGCCCGCACTTTTACATATATAATATATATTTATTATATATAATATACTAATTATTTTAAAATTATC
>JAOXJP010180879.1:0-10298 GCA_025762735.1 Platanus orientalis
CCTTTTAAATTGGTTAAGCTCTTCAAGGTTCAATTTTGGATGTAAAACAAGAGCTTCCTTTACCTTTCTAGGTTCAATTTTGGATGTAAAACAAGTTTTCTTGTTTTAACACCCTCTTTAGGATCTTCAATGATGTCTTTTGATAAGTGACCTTTGACTAGTCTTTTTTTGTTGAGATGGCTCACATCATCATCATTTGTTTCCTTGGACTCAGTCCTGGAGTCATGTGAGGGAACATTTTCTGGGAACTTAGGTTCCTCTTGAGGGTCCGCTAATCCCTCTTCTTTCTTGTTTGTTTGAGTCTTTGGTTGGTCATTTATGATGACATTTATAGATTCTTCTAATACTAGAAGTCCTCTTGTTGAATAGTCTATAGGCCTTACTTCTAATGGATTATCCAAGGAAGATCCCTTCATAACTTTTGGAGTCAAACTTGCCCAAGTTTTCTCTGAAGGAAGATTATCATTCTTGAACAATAAAATTAGTAAAGTTTATTGATCAATCACATATCTAAATATATTTTCCCATGATCATATGAATCTCTGAGATTTAATCTTAAAGGGAGTTTAGAATTACCTCAATGAATTAACCGGACACAATAATCCAATCTAATCCAGTCTCCAAAGTGTCCACACTTGCTCTAGAATTCTCCATGCTTCCCCCACCTCCAGAAAAGTTATAGGACCCTATATGAACGTG
Source organism: Platanus orientalis (assembly GCA_025762735.1). Classification (NCBI taxonomy): domain Eukaryota; kingdom Viridiplantae; phylum Streptophyta; class Magnoliopsida; order Proteales; family Platanaceae; genus Platanus; species Platanus orientalis. The sequence continues at coordinate 700 of JAOXJP010180879.1, forward strand.
GGTACCTCTATTTATAAAGTATTTGAGAAGCTAAAATAACCCTAGGGGGTGTGGGATCATTATGGGATTCTTATCCTTAGGTTGTGAGGCTCAATATCCTTAATTAAATCACTCAACATTAAGGACATTCTATCTTTTGTTAATTATAAACTAGCACACCATTAATTGTAATAATTCCTATTACATATTACAATTGAACTCCCAAAGATAAAAAAATAACAATGAGGCCCTTCTTTACAGATATTTCATAAATATGTCCTTCCATTTCACAATATTCCTTGATTGATGACCTTCGGGATGATAAAATAATAATTATCTAACCCCTATGGTCATTAGAACATTATCATTAGGAAATTAATGAATCAATTAGATATTTAAAAACATTTACTTGATAATTTTTTTTTCAAAATTAAATATATAAATTATGATATAGTTTTGAAAACATTTGACAAATACTTTATCAAAAAACCACTGGCCAGATTTTTATGTCCAATTAAATCACATATTTTCTAAACTGAATATTCTCCCACTTAAGGGCAGTGGACTAATTGTTGGGCATTTGCATCCTCAAGTATCATGTAGGCTATCCAAACTACCCATGATATAGCCTCAAATTTGGCATCATTGGTTGGTAGCTCAAAATAATTAACATAATGACTTAGAGAAATACAAACCCCTCAAGTCTAAGGACAAGTCTGTAAATATGAACAACACTTATCTTGATAGTGATGTTTTACCAAATGTGTTCATAATAGATCCCTTTAATGCATTTATATAATGCACCTATATGCAAGCTTAGAATCTTACTTTAGTGATTGAGATTACATCACTCCATCATATGGCAGCTCTACATGTAGCAATCCTATAAGTGATGTATCCAGCATCACCCATAGCTGTAAATTTCTAGGTCTACAAGAACTGGATAATCAGATCTCTCTACACATTCCAATGTGTCTGACATCCTACTATGTTACCTAATTATCTAATCTCATGAGATCAAATAATTACCCATATAAAGAAACAAATTTAGTTATGATAGAATATTAATTAAATTATTAAGTAATCATGCCTATATTTTATGTGAATGACTTTGTTAGGACACATATTTTCAAGAGCTACTCCAAAAGATGAATACCCAATGCCCATAGTTGACTTGCTTAGTCGACGGGGTAGCTAGGCACAACATATTGTCCTTTATGGATGGATACTGGGGCTATAACCAAATATTCATAGTAGAAAAGGATAGGCATAAAACAGTCTTTCGATGTCCTAGTTCAATAGGGACTTTTGAAAGCGTAGTCATGCCTTTTGGCCTGAAAAAACGCTTGAACCACTTACCAGCGAGCCATGAATTACTTGTTCCACGATATGATAGGGAAATTTATGGAGGTATACATCGATGACATTGTCGTAAAGTCCCAAAGCTTCTACAATCATTTACATGATTTGGAAAAGGGATTTCTCAGAATGAGGAAACATCAACTGAAGATGAACCCTTTGAAATGTGCCTTTGGTGTAAATGGAGGTAACTTTCTTAGCTTCTTGGTGCACAGTTGGGGAATCAAGATAGACCAAAACAAAGCTAACGCAGTCATTCAAGATAAATCACCTTCTACACAGAAGGAGTTGCAAAGGTTACTTGGGCAAATTAATTTTTTGAGTCGTTTCATCTCGAATGTAGTAGGGAAAATGAGAGTATTCTCACCTATACTTCAGATGAAAGGGAATGAAGAGTTTCTATGGAAAAAAGAGCACCAATAAGCCTTCTAAGTAGTCAAGGAGTACTTGTCAAGGCTGCCTATATTGACGCTGCCTAGTAGAGACAGACCCTTGAAATTGTACATCTCGGCTACTGAAGACTGATTGCAAGTTTGTTGGCCCAAGACAATGAGGATGGCCAGGAACTATTAATGTTTTATTTAAGTCAAGTTCTACAACAAGCATAATATAATTGTCCCATGATAGAGAAATTATGTCTAGCTCTATATTTCTCACCAGTAAAGTTAAGGCATTATCTTTTAGTACATGTTGTGTATGTCATAGCTCAAATTGATGTGATTAAATATATGCTATCATAGCCTATAGTGAAAAGCTAGATAGGGAAGTGGAGCCTAGCACTCCTCAAATTCCATCTTGTTTATGTATCACCAAAAGTTGTTAAGGGCTAGGCCTTAGCAAATTTCTTGGTTGATCCCCATGTCGGCCAGTCCAAATAGAGATCGAAGATGATTATGTCAACCTCTCCCCATGGCGACTATACTTTGATGGATCAGGACTAACCATGGATCTGGAGCAAGAGTAGTTATCCAATCTCCAAAAGGAACAATTACTAAATTCAGCTTCAAACTCAAATGTGAATTTACCAACAAAAGACTTAGGGGCAAGATTCCTTAAAGTCTATGGGGATTCACAGCTAGTAATAAACCATATTATTGGTAATTATAAATGCATTAGTCCATCTATGATTCCTTATAAGGACAAGATTGAAGGCTTGATAAAGACATTCGATGAAGTCTCAATGAGATGTGTACCTTGAAACTTGAGCCAAGGACTAAAATTGATGGCTAATGAAATGGTCAGACTAGGAATTGATATGTCACAAGTTAATTGGCAAGAGACGTTGAGCGACCGCTGAATCTAGGGATGGACAGTTAGCACAGAAGAAAAGAATCATTATAGTCTCAAGACTGATTAAAGTTGGTGCAACACGTAGGACATGAGCAACGTGGTCACGAAAAGAGTGCAGTTGTGGCCTCGAGTCCAAAGATGTAAGTGATAAATACCGAGTTACACCATTATTTAGTCAAGAGGTTGAAAAAGGCATGAACAGTCCGCAATGTCGACCTAGCAACATGAGCTTGATAAATTTGATCTCAGAAAAGGACAAAAATGAAAAATGTCTCATCAGAAAAGAACCTTTTGCTAAAAGCCTTAGCCAAGGGAGATCTAACCTTGGAAGCACACCATGTAAAAGCCTTAGGATGACTAATTGATGTAGTTCAAGTTATATTACAAGATGAATTTATAAGACAAATGGTAGGTCCGTGAAGACATGAGTGCTTTAGAGTGATGAAACACAAAGTAGGTCATTCAAGTGGGAAAATCAATCTAGAATGGCAAAACAGTGGAAACCAATATATGTCCATTCAAGCATACCAAAGTAAGGTTTGACGATAAGTCATACAAAACTCCTTGACAAAAGGAGGAATTCGATAAACAAAAAGTCATAAATTGGCTGACTTGAGCTTAGTGCCATGGCTCATGAAAGGGCAAAAATGCCCTACGATGCCAAAATGTTTAAGACTAGTGGATCTTAAGGGTAAATCAAATAGCCTAAGAATAAAATGTCCAAATAAAAACTTTCATTATATATATATATATACACACATGCCTAAGTTTACAAAGACCTTCCTCGAGGAAAACAATACCTAAGGGCAAATATGTCCTAAATTTACAAAGATCTTTCTTGAGATGAACAATGTCAAAATCTTGTATTTGGGTTATGCATTGTCCCTTAAAGCCTATAGTGGCCAATACACGATTGTAATAGAGCGTTGATGATGGCGATGAGTAGAGGAATAGCTTAGGCTCTGGCATAAATTGTTAAATTAGGACACCGTCAGAGGCTAAAGAGACCTGGATGAGGAGCATCCATTTGTCTCGAGGGTACCTCAGGAGTGCCAAAGGTGGAGGCTCTGAGCTCAAGCAGCAAAGAAAGGAAGGGGCTTAAGTCAGTGTGACTCTCCTTAGCTTTGCTCCCATATCCGCCGGGGGTGTTACGTGCAAAGGGAAACTCCATCTCCAAAGTTATGGATGAGGCACTCTCATGATCTATAATACAGTGTTCCACGACCTAAGATATACTTTAGATTCCCGCAACAAACCATGCACTCAAATAGATCCTTGAAATAAGGAGACCTAAGATGAAATGCCTATCCTTCAGTTATAGGATGGTGGTTTAAGTAGAGGACATAGCGTGAGAAGTTAGCTACTGACATTCTCATGAGCAAGTGAACTAGGGTATCCAACGTAGGCTAGGGAAGAAAGTTAAAAAATTTAACAAGGTTTGAAACTGCTGTAGAATATCGAGGTCCGATGACACAGTCGCAAAACGGGGAGGATGTGATCATGTTGAAAAATGATGAACACAGATTGGAACTTTAGGTGGGTGCGTATTTATAGACCTATCAAGAGAAGCGTTTATTGAGGATATCGAGGACGGTTAAGTTTTCCACAAAGAAACTAGCACTCATTCGGCTCAAAAAGTATTGAAAGTTGGGTAAATTTTTAAAGAAAATTGAATTTATAAGGCATCCTATCCTAAAAATGGTGCTATTTACTAGTCAAATCAGTTACGTCCTTAAAACGCGAGCCACTAAAGGTAATCAATACAGTTTGGATGTATGAATTTGATATAAAGGAAAATAGCATGTGTCTAATTAGGATTTAAACCAAACACGTGTGGGGGGCATTTGTTAGACCACAATTTGAAAACCACCAGTTAGTAATAGACATATGGTAAAGAGTAATGATTTAGCGGATGGTTATTGAGTATAACCCGTTAATTGAAAGATGAAGAGATAAGAGCGTGGTAGCACACGACAACTGTTCCACATGATAGTCATGGGTGAACCAACTAGTAAGTGAAAAAACCCACGGCTTGAACCAAACAATGAGTGGAATATATACGATCTAAACCGAAAATGGCTGCGGGTGAACATGACAATAATTATGCCATTGAAGAGATCTTATAAATAGGGGAGGCGACGATGGAAGAAGGATCCAATCCAACACATATCAAATTATCTATCTTTATTGTAGTTGTAACAATAGCTATAGCAGTTAGTCTAGGTTTAGTTAGTAGTCTATTTTAAAATCCTGTATCAGGCAAATCGATTGTTTCTTACATTCGGATTCAACGGAGTCCTCCCTTGACTTCAAGAGAAGGGCTATGACAATCTGTGTAAAAGTATTGTTTCGATTCATATTGTGTTTTGTTCTAGTTAATGAAAGTTCTATCTTTTATCAAATTGAATGTTATTGTTTTGTTGCAAAAGTCCTTGGTCTAGATGCATAACCAAACATGTCCTTTTGATAGCCCGAATCAGAGATCCACACGGCTGGACCCAGTGACGAGATGAAATTTTCGTTGATCACCAACACTATTCTCAATCCCTATAATGAATTAAAGGAAGCTTGACACCAATTGAGATGTTTATGATGGTGCGTTCAATTGCCTATACTCACACTGGCCATCAATTAGAGCATATAAGGAGGGACAAGATCAGGAGTTGGAAGTTTCTTTCCCATAGGTCCTACAAAGGTGAGACTCTCTTTCTAGCAGCTAAGTCATTCCTCTTTCAAGTGTCCCATTCCTTTAGTAATGTCGATTGAATACCCCTCCCCTTTTTTAAGAACCTTGTAAAATTATTAACCTTGTTTACCCAAAAAAGGTACTTTGTAATGCAAACAAATCCTCTACAAGCTTAAATGACATTAATTAGGGTCAAAGAACAACACCTGTTTAAAAGTGGGCCCACTTTTAAGTTTACCACATGATATGTGTATTAAAACTCCTGCGCAATGTTGAAATTTCAATTTTTTTGGTATAAATGCCATTCTTTGACGGTAGTTTATGTGTAATGTCATTTAAGCTTATTGCAGAGGATTTGCTATCCTTTGTAACAGAACTAATTATTGGAGGCCGATCAGAAAGGTGTTCGATGGATCCATACCACTTCCTGGAAATTCTTTTGGACCACTCTTACCACCAATCTAGATCACCTCTTTGTTACAAGTAATTTTGTAGTTTCATATGACGTACACATATTCCCAAAGAGGTGAAAGCATTTTTATAGGGACTTACACATACTCCCAAAAAGGTCCCAATTAGATGAAAATCACTTTTTGAAAGCATGTGTAAGTCTCGTGAAACCACAAAATTACTTGTGGCCAGGAGACTATCCTTTTTGCCCCTTACCACACATACTGGCTATGAATTCCACCTAAAAAAAATGTGACCTACATGTATTCGTCTCTTTTAACTGTCTTTACTGGGTTCGTATCACCTGTTACAGAGTAAACGAGCCGAAGTTTTACAGCGTGAGATAGGGGGTGGGCCCACGCATTTTTTGGGGGGGCCGGGATGGTGGTCCCACCAAAAGGTGAATGGACCCCACCCTCCCTCTCTCACGCCATAAAAATTTGGCTCATTTATTCCCATCGCAGGTGATACGGCCCTCTTAATTACTTAACACCACAAGTTGGCAGGAGACGATCTCAGCTGCAAAATATGCCCCCACCCAAGTCGTGTCGGCACAATCCGACCTAGCGTGTTTGCAAAAAACATTACTGCCGAAACATCATCCATCGTAGAGAAGCGGAACATCTAAGGTTTCATATTAGAAGAAAAACGTTTTATAAGAAAATAGAGCAAAGAAAATGACGTGGGTTCCCGACCATTCCAGAGTCAAATTCGCGAGCCGTTCGCCGACCGCAGCGCGGTCGTCTCCACAGCCCATGAATTCCAATTTACAAGACGGGTCCTTATAGAATACACCTTGGCCCTATAGCCAATTATATGGACTATCTCCACCCTAACGTTCGATTGGAATCTTTTAATTGATATCTCAATTTTAAATGATGAAAGATTTGAATCTAACGTTAAATGTCTTGGTTCTACAGCCTAAGCTTACTTGTAAACTCTCTGGATATAAAAGCTTACTTTTTCATCACGCGTTCCATCACCATCCCAAGATTATTGTCAATTAAAAAAGAAAAAAATAATATTAAAAAAATAAATTACGAAAAACTGAAATCCAAATAAAAGATACCACTTTTGCACTTGCAAGCAAAACTGCTCTACACATTGGTGTGTTAGTATCTCCCCTCTCTGTCTTTCTATTCCTTCATCGGTGTTTCATTCCTTTATAGTCTTGTTTCTCTGCCTTGCATCAAATCAAGAAGAAGAGAGACTGATCAGAGACAGAAGCAACAGGAGACGCTCCTCTGGTCCACAACTCCAAGAGAAAGCAGTAATCAAAGCCATTAATGGCTTTGAAAAAGGAAGGCACGAGGTGAGGGCGATTGCAGACAACAACCTGACTCTCTTCCGACATTTGTGCTCTTTCATTTATATTCACCAAAAACAAACAAACACCCAACAAATTAAAAAGCCATCTCTCTCTATATCAACCCACCAAACCCTTCTGGGCTCCTTACCTAGATCTTCTTCTACCTTGTCACCCACACACAAGAGAGAGAAGAGAGAGCTAGAGAGAAAGAGAGAAACCATGAACAGTTTTGACTCTCAACATGATTCCTTGAAGAGGAGATGGCAAGAAATGAGACTCGCCGCCGACGATCATCGTCCCAACCTGGCCTGAATCTACACGAGGCTCGCCGGTGCAACTCCTACAACCACTGCCTTCTTAGGTCAACGCAACCTCCATGGTTTTGCAGGGATGGAAGACAATCTTGTATCTACTGTGATCCCTCCGGTGACTGTTGTGCTAGAAGGCCGGTCCATCTGCCAACGGATCAGCCTCCATAAACACACTAGCTACCAGAGTCTGGCTAAGGCTCTGCGTCAGATGTTTGTGGATGCCGGTGATGCTGGAGGAGTCTCGTCTGAGAATGATCTCGATCTCTCCAACGCCGTCCCCGGCTACCTTGTTGCTTATGAAGACATGGAAGACGACCTCCTCCTCGTCGGAGACCTTAATTGGAAGTGCGTATAGTTTTTCTCAATTCTTCAAACGTTTGATAAAGAAACACTAGTGATTTTCGTACTATGAATTCTCTTTTATGTATGTTGATAGCAGGGATTTTGTTCGAGTGGCTAAGAGAATTCGAATAATTCCAGCGAAGGCGAATTCGAGAAGGGGATGAGGAGGGATATAACTGTCGACCCGACCTAACGGCAACTTAGAACTTTTTTCTAGCTTTTGTAATGGTAGCAAGGAAAGCAAGGAAGGCCTATGGAAACAAAACCCCCTTTTCAGGTGGGGCATGAAATATTTTGGTTTTGAGTACTAGGGTTATATGTAAGATTCCTTGTTTTCTGATAAAGAAAGGAATAAAAGAGTTCATTTTGATGATATCTTATATCTTTCTTTTAGCCCTTCATTCGTCTTAATTATTTTTTCTCAAAGAGAGATTATTTGTCCATTATGAAAAGTTATCAAAGATCTGATTCGAGCCCTTACAACAACTTATTCTAATTTTAGGTTAATTCAAAGATTTTGTTGATTTCTATAATGGGTACTTGAATCATATCTTTGAGTGGGTGATCGAAATTAACTTGTACAAGAGACTAATTTTGGGAAATTCATAGAAGATTGAGTTAATTTCTGAAATGGTTACTCATTGATGGATAAAACTAAGGTTATGTAAGAAGGATCTTTTAGAAGGGGCAGGAATAGTTTCTTAATTTGTTCTTGGATCTTAAACATGATAATGTCAAAATGAATAAAGTGCTTACCTCCACATTCCAAGAGAGGCATGGATCATGTTATGTGGAAACCTAGATCTATGATCGTATGCAACAAACAAGAGGAGAGAAAATAAAGCAGAAAGCAATCACACCACAAGAGCAAGACGATTTATGTGGTTCGGCTTTGAAGCCTACGTCTACGGGCGAAAACAGAGAAGAACTTTCACTATGATCAAAGAACAAAGATTATAATGAACAGTGCAATGACATGGAAATCGAAAAAACCCTAAATATAAACCCCCAAAACCTTAATCTTCGCTTTGCTCACCTTCGCCAATTTTTTTGGGTCATATTCGGGTTTTTTGGATCATCATCCCGGGTTGAATACAAGACATTAACCCAACAAGAACCATTGTGTGTCTTTATTTCCTCGCCTTTTGAATTAAAACTAACTATAGTTCTTCCCATTATATTAACCTTTTGGGCAAGGTTTACCAAACAAGGGAACTGTTCCAATGACACCCTTAGGCTATCTTCAACAAGTTTTACAAAAAAGAAAGAAAGAAAGGACTATCTTCAACCAGATGTGTCTATATTAAAGCCATCAATGAACTGGGCCCTGACCAGGTAGGAAGCCCAGATCCAGGTCACCATAGTTGAATCTTAGCTCAAGCCTATCCGTTCATGTGATGGTCCTAAAACTTCTTCAGGCTGCAGACTAAACAAACCTTTCAACAAAAACAACAGGAAAAGCAGTTATCCTGGCCGAGAATTCTAGCTAAATCAGTTTGCGACAATTCATCCATGGAAAAGTCCAGTCTTGCTCGATCCTATGACCTCCTTCATGGGTAGAGGTGTATATATATACATATATATTGGCCTAAATAATTTGAAGTCCAGACTCAGCCCAAGCCACATTTTGCCTTGTTTTCGTCCATAGTGGAGCAGATTAGGGGTGTGCATGGGCCGGGCCGAGGTAAGCCTGAGGCTTGGCCCACCATAGGAATTTTGGGTTCGGGCTGGGCTTGGGCCCATATTTTTTTAGAAACTTTAGGTCCCAGCCAGACCCTAGTTATTTTATCGGGCTTTGGGTCGGACTCTGGCCAGCTCACAGCCCATTAATTTTTTAAAAAACACTATCCTTGATGTTTCTTTTTTGACACTT